>JAVQJD010048506.1:0-42015 GCA_036023655.1 Nannoperca australis | reverse complement strand
TTGACTCTATTTTCTATTCATTTCACAACGTATGGTGGTGAATAAGTGTGACTTTTCATGGAAAACACAAAATTGTTTGGGTGACCCCAAACTTTTGAACGGTAGTGTATGTATATATGTGTGTGTGTGTGTGTGTTGCATTCTCACCTTGTTTCTTGAGCATGCAGTAGGCTTCCTGAATCTTGGGCTCTTCTTTAAGCCAGAGCGTCCAGCCGTAGAGGACCTCCGTCACTCTGTCTTTAACTTTCTGTGGAGTCCACGCGCCAAAGTACTGCTCACAAAAGATTAGCCAGGTCAGTCACATCTGCATCGTTCTACAGAAAGCAACTTTTACTATCCTTCATTAGTCTTTAACTCTGATGATGAAGATTTAAATAAGTTCCATGTCCACAGTCTATAATGTTGATCCTCTAATATCACTATTCTAAGTTTTCACTCTTTATTAGCTTGTCTTCACTGTTTTTATCCTATACTTAATCTTTTTAGTAGACCTAACAATTCTTATGATGTGCATTCACCCTTTGACATGAATGTTCCTAATGTTTTTGATGTATCCCTGTAGATGTATTCATATGATACACACCTCATTTACCTTTGATTATTTGTACACGTATTCTAAAAGGATATGTGTATTTACCTGATGAAGGTCTGAAAACCAAAACATAATAAACTGAGTAGATTCAAATTAGTGTTTTGGAGCTTCAGCTTTGCATATATAGTTGCTGTCTGGTTCCTTTTCTTAACACTTGTTTTCTATTTCCCCCAATAGCTTTTAAATTGCTTTTTAAAACATATTTAAATACAACATTTGGATTTGACTTGAATTATTATTTATTTTATCTCATATTACCATAAGTGGTTGAACTATTTTATTATGAAATTGAATTAACTTAATTTTGTTGAATTCACTTTGCTGCCTTGTGTGAATAACTTTGTAACTTGTGCTTTATGAATAAAGGTTATGATTATTATAATCATGATCTGTGGTGCAAAAACCAAAAAGTCTCAAGGATAAAACCCACAAAAATAGGATCATTTAGATAAATCTGGCCTGATGATATCTGCTGATGGAAATGATAATTAAATAAAGAAAAATATAAGTGCTATTTTTTCCTTTTGGCCAATTAACTCAGATAAGTACGCAGGATCAAACAATTCATTAGCTTTGATTTTATAATGACAGTAATGAAATGGGATCGGAACATGCCCTTTTCTTTTTTAAATGACACCTGTCTCTTTGATTAGCAGTACCTTTGGTGTTAAGACTTTGATGAGCTCATTAAGAAAGCGAAACTTTGCGACTTCGCTGTGAAACCTCTTTCCACAGTTGTTCATACACGCCTCGAGAACCTGGAAAGCACCAAAATCAGAATAAATAATTACCATCGGAAGCTTTTTCAAGTGAAAATGAAAGAATGAAAGTCCATTTTTTTATTATGCAACACAAAGGAGACAGACAATAGATTTGTCGCTGCATGTTCGTGGTTAACCGCCTTTAAATGTCACATGACATGAGGCACATGAACCTCGAGAAGCTTCGCTAAGTTGCATTTTACAGTGAAACACCGCAGCTCTCTTTAATGCTTGGTACAACAAACCATGTGGTGTCACAGTGAATTTAAATGCACATTAAATCCTTAATGTCACTTTGACCACATGGAAAAAGTTAGTCCCAGATATTCTTCATAACCCCGCCCTCCCCGAGGGTTAAAACAAAGACATTTGTTTTTCAATGAATGGTCGGCACCTTTAAACATGCACTCATGAATACAGAGTATAACCCATGAGAATAACATTAAATAAAAACAGATGTATACCATATGACCACACAGATAGCAAACTAGGGAGATATTGTTTTTCTTGCAACTGACTTGTTAAAAGAATAGAAAAAAAAATGTGGCCAAAACTGAAACAGGTGTGTTATAATGTAAAGATGGAGAATCTGATTACTTACAGTGAGAGCCTGCAGAGCCTCTTTCTCTTGTGGTGACTGGATTTTATGGGCAAGAAGACGAATGGCTACCTGAGGGCTGAGAGCAGAAAGACTTAAGTCACTCTAAAATGGCTGAATAGACTGTGAGCAAAGACCATGCTAGGCCAGCATTAAAAGAATTCACATAGCTTTTACACGTTGCCATGCTTGAGTAAAGTGAATAGAACGGGAATTCATGCTTCAACCATGCTGGTTTTAAAATGTATATCGCATTACACTGAAACAACTGAATTAGTTAATAAAGAAAATAGAAAAATGGGTCCAAAGGGGAAAAGGTGCTGTTAGTTCCTCCTAACTTTTGTAAAATGGTGTAACCGAGAAGCTGTGATCACAACATGGATGTGAAGCAACTCTTTTTCAAACACCACTATTGCGTTATTGCTCAGGTTCAAAGCCTGCCGGGGAACTAAAAAATCCACATGGGGGTTGTGTGAGAGCACCTCTGACGAGGTGCACAGACTGTGTTCAGCTTACCCATCAGTCTCTTGGCTGACGAGCTGGTAGAAGCCCTGGATACAGTCCCATCTGTCCTCCTCATTGTTTGGGTCTGTGGCCTGGCCTGGAACAAGTACACCAGAGAAACAGGTGAAACATCCGATAACTAAAGACATAAAAACATTTTACAACAAATTACACAACTTAATGAGGAAGTGAAATAGAGAAACCTACACAGAAACATAGGGAAATACTTTGTCTGCAGTTTATTAAAATTATTTATAAAAATACATTTCTGCCAATCGACTAATTGATTAATCAACCAATCACATCAGTGCTCAAGTAGTATACTTTTTGATTGCTATTTTAACATATTGGTACTTAAGTATTTCTATTTTGGCTGACTTTAGCCTTCCTCCACTACATGTATCTGTTGAATGGAGTTAATATTTACTTTGAAGATTCAGATGTTGCATGGAATATACTAAATTCATTAAATAATGCTGTTTTGGGGTTAAAATCTTGTATCTCCAATGATGCGCCACCGTGAAAACAACACGCTTTTTGACATTGTCTAAAAAGTTTAGGATGGTGAGAGTATGAAACTCATCTGAAGGAAATTAGATATGGAGGATTTCAAAAGTCAATTACTGCTAGTATTATCTCCTCAACTGAAAAGACAATTATTTGTAATACTTTTATTTCATATTTCGGTACATTTTCCTGATTGTACTCATTTAAGTATATTTTTAAATGTATTTCTCCAGCGTGATATTGGTACTTTTGTCAAACTTCTGCCGCAGTGCGCGCGCACAGGCAACACACCGGTCGAGCGCTCGCGCACGGTATAACCAACTTCCTGTTCTAAGTTACACTTTCTTCAAAAAGCTAAACTTTTTTTTTTAAAGTTCAAATAAATTGATAAATTCAGGATTTACCTGCAAATATAAGGTCTTATTATAATAATAATAAGGTCCAAGTGACGCCAAGTACTGTTTCGTTAGCAAACAAAGCAGCGAGTTAGTTCAGATATGGGATGATGCGGTAGCTAGTGTTGTCGGGTCTAAAAGTTAGCAATCACAAGCAGCTAAAACAACCCACAATTTTCTTTATATTCCCCGTTTACTTACTGAGCAATGACTCCAAAGTTGCCTGGCTGTCACCAGTCGCCATTGATGTACGTCTGCTGCAGGTCCAGAGATGTTTAGAGGCTGATATGTGTGCGTCTTTCTCGAGGAAGCGAAGGTGTCAAACTGCCGCCTGTCTGAGGAGACATGTGACACTCACGCCCCAGTCACACTCCTGACACACAAACCAACGCGTGTTACACGCCCCCTCCCCTCACTCACTACCATCAGCACTACATTCAGAGGCAAAGTACTCTCATATTTTACCACCAATAACAGTGTATATATACTTTGTAAAAGTCCTGCATTCAAACTTTCACTTAAGTACAGAAGTATTGACATCAAAATGATACCAAATGTATGCCCCATTTCAGAATACTATAAAATATTGGATAATAATTATTGATGCATTGATTGCATTTGATTAATTATTGGTGCACAACACTTATATAGTAAGGGAAGGGTTAATTTTAACTACTTTATAGACTGTTTGGGAATTGGCCCCATTATCTTATCCTAACCTACAATAACACATCATATTTCTTTTATTATATTTTTTGTTATGAACCTAAACCTGCATGTAGAGTAGAAGTAGCAGAAAATGGAAATACTCAAGGAAAATACAATTGCCACAAAACTGTACTTAAGTACAGTACTTTTAAGTAAATGCCTTTAGTTACTTTCCACCACTGGGTGTACAGTAGGCATTGGTAGATAAGAATTCCTTCCTTAAAGTCCTTCATCAATATCAACTAATGTAAGCAAGTTACAGGTTATGTAAAGTAATTAAGTACATTTCATTTTTAGGTATTTGTACTTCAGTATTTCCCAACTCCTTCACATTCACACTTTTTACTCCTCTTCAGTTTTACGTTTGTGCAGTTTTTCTTGCAAGTGTAGATGTTATTATTGTAGTTTCCCGGAGAAAGCACTAGACATTTGCATAAAAATACCAAGGTACTTCCCATCCTTGGCTGCATGTGTGTAAAGTCTCACAGTACTGAATAAAACAAACAGACCGTGTGAGTAAAATAAGTTTTCATCTCTTTTTATAAAATATTTGTAATAATTCAAGTATTTTGTGTGGGGTGAAGTTCATTTTGAAATGTGTCTCTGTTTGCTTTGGCAGAATCACCAGGTGGTTCATGTAATTCCACGTACAAGGCCACGTCTTTAACAGCAGCCTCTTGTCTTCATCAGGTCTCCATCAGTCAGGCGACAGGTGGCCCAGTTTTTAAAGTAGTCTCTGAAAGCAGCACAAGTTTCTGTAATCGCTGGCTGATCTCTGCGGGCCCCAAAGACACCATCATCTCAGCTACACTGGGCCCTTGCTGCAGGTCAGAGGAGAAGAGAAGGTTGGGGGTCAGGGAAGTAATGCAATCAAAGCTGTAAGATAACAGACTGAAATGCAATCAGAATCCACTTCCTCTTACCACATTCCCTCTGAATAGCTGCAGGGTTACTGTGGTATGACTCACTGCAGAATTTCTGAGGCTTCAGCCTTTACTATCATTTAAACATGCTATTTTAGAGCTAAGCTTAGTTATGCTGTGGATAGAAATACAAAGGAGACACACACAGTTTTAACAGTCACAGAATCAAGATTAGTGAGGATTGAGTGTTTCTTTTTAATTGTTACAGCCAAAAATGAGTGAATTTGCTGAGGTGGAGTTTGAAAAATACACACTTAATAAAATTGCAGAAATAAAAATTGCAAGTGAGCTGTAAAAAAAAAAAAAAGATCATCATATTGCAGGTGGTGTTCCTGAGAAAGGCAAAACAAAACCAATGCAAACATAAAGCTAAGAACACGTTCATCTTTGATTTGTACTACTGAAAGTATGAGTGACATTATTTCATTTTTGATTATTTGATGAAGATATTGTAGGGACTGGACTTTACTGCAAAATGATCGCTGGAGCCGCTTTGGGGACAACTCTGAGAGGGGAGATGAGCAGTATCAAATTGGGGGTTTATTAATACACATTACACGTCTTGCGGCGTGAGAATTACAGCAATTCAGGGATTTGGAATCTAGTAGTCTGCACTAGCTTTAGATGATAATTTTTAAATTAATACACTTATTAAAGTACAATTTAGCATTGTATCCCTTCTATAACGTGTCAAACTCACAATGGATGGTTTATAAAAATAAATCTGTGCAGTAGAACCAAACAAATTATTGTTTTCATTTTAATTTTCAGAACCTGCTGCCTACAGTACCCACAATTCAACGCTATTTTATGTGTGAGCGAGGACATTGTTTGTAACATTACTTCAATGTTCACAAAAAATGAGATGCTGCCCGCATTTATTAGCTGTAGCTCAGTAGGCTTACACATTCATTTGTTTAATCAGTAGGTAATAAAAGCAGAATGCTGTCATGTAGAAAAGCCCTCTGAAATGTTTATAATCAGGAAATGTTAAAGGCTCAGTTAGTCCACACAGCTGGGGAGGAATGACGAAGAAGCTCTGGGTTAAAGTTAGTTTGAAGTTAAGTTCAACATTTATCACCTCTGCTAAAACCAATTTCAGGCATTAAAACCTGTAGTGTTTGCATTACTATTAATCAGAAAAACAAACATGTCTTCAGGTACCTGCAGACCACTGAGAGCCAGACGTAACACCTTCATCACATCTCTGTGCTTGGTGGCTTTAGCCTGCTTAGCCAGAGTCTTCAGATCTTTACTGAGCCGATCCACTGCCAGCTCCTCACCTCTCCCAGCTATTAATCTAAAATGCACAGACACACAATTGATCATAATGCTGCTAAAACAGTGTTGCTGTAAAGTATAGGGAAAGGAGCAGTTGTTAATACTACATACTTCAGTACTAATGAAGCAATGTGCTGGGCCTCTGCAGTGAGTGCTGCCACCTGCTGGATGGAGAAGGAAGGACGCACCCACAAGTAGGAGTAAGTCGGACTTACAAGCTCCTTCAGGGAGGATATGTGACCCTGTAGAGAAGGGAAGATAATAGTTTCAGTATTACTGAAGAGACACCGGAGCAGAGGTATTAAGAAATAATAGTAGTGGTTAGGAATAAAATAAAGAAACTGAAACTAAAAACATTTATCTTTCTTGCAGCAATTATGGTTTCCTTATTTATACATAAGGTCAGATTACCATGGCTATGTCTAAATCCCCCCCAAGACTTTTAAGGAAAACCCAGATGATTGAGATGGGTTCCACATACCATAAATTTTAAAGTAATTTATCAGCCTGACTTAAAAATGTTCCCATGTTTCCTTTTAGCTCTGAACTGAAAATAAACAGTTACTGTCCAGATATTTCCGGCTTTCTAAAGCCTGTGTACAGTAACTACACTTACTCATACATACTCATCTCGTCGGGCTCAGCAGGCGTCAGGCTCTGCAACAGATTTTGCTCAACTTTCACTCCAAGCCATACTTTGTTAACCTCAGCTGTCCTCACAATGCTAACAGTTACCATCTAAACACACTAACAAACTTGAAGCATCTAACTGTTAGCATGTTGAAAATTTGGTATGAATACATATTGGTAAGTATACTGTATGTTGTCATGGTTACCTTACGAAGATGTAGCACCCGTCTGATATAATCCTCTTGTAGAACGTCTTTATCCTGGATCTCTGCAGTATAGGCCTGCTGGATCTGTCTCTGCAGATCCTTTATCAGCAAATGGCACTGCTGCTCATCTTCAATACGGTGTTGCAGGTGAATTCTGCCACAGTCACAGAAATTACTCATATATGAACTATGATCTTTATAACTTAAAGGGAAAAAGATAACTTTGCCAGTTTTACATTGTACCACAATCAGGTAAAAATGGAAAGTCTGGCCCAGGGGTGGCCACAGAGGCAGACCAGGTTGATATGCAAAGGTTTATTGTTTGTGGACATTTGAAGGAACAGCTCAACAACAACTTCTCCTTGAGATTGACACTGATGTGAAATTTGACCTGGTGGACATGGCACTAAATGACAAAACCAGGGACCTGACAGACCAACAGACATCAGACAGTTCCACAGAGCAAGGGTGGCTAAAAATTCAATGAATCCATTCAAAGCCACTGACATGCTCAGAAAGCAGCAGCAGTAAGAAGCTTTTGTGTCCTGTTATTATAGTAACATGTCAATAAAAGTACAAAAGAGAGAGACAAAGAGACAGAGAGTCCCGACTTACCTGTTGAACTCTGGTAGTTGTTCCAAGTCTAACAGAGCAGAATGTGTTGTGATCTTTGAAGGATTAAACTCAGAGATCAGTTCATCTATCCTCCGCCCCATTTGATTGGCTGTAAAACAAAATGAGTCATTTAGAACCATGCAATGGTTTCATTATCTCAATCCTTTCTGATTAAATGCACAGTTTTTACATTTTATTTTAAATGCAAATATGCATGCAATTAAATTCAGTTTCTTTGCAGCACTTACTTTACTTTTAACAAATGTTTCTCTTTATTCCCTCTCTGAAAGCTCCTCCATCACTCACTGTTGAATCCAGATCCACAGTTGGTTGTGATATCCAGCAAAGCCTCCGGCAGGACTCCGTCTCTCTGGAAGCTTTGAATGAATATATCGCCCTGCCTTTTTGACAGTTTACTGCCGTCTTTGTTCATCAGAAGCGGCAGATGTCCAAAGGTGGGCGGCTGCCACCCAAGAGCACGGTACATGAGGAGATGTTTAGAGGTGGAGATGAGCCACTCAGACCCCCGCAGCACGTGGCTGATCCTCATGTAATGATCATCTACTATGTTAGCAAGGTGATAGGTGGGAAAACCATCTGCTTTCATCACTACAGGGTCCCCCTCCACCTAAAATGTTTTTAAAAAACATACAGAGGGTATGAAAAGTTACTTTGTCAATCTCCCCAGACATTTGTTTAAAAAAAGTATTTAATGGCAAAAAAATCATAAAAACAGCAAAGAGATAAGGGGAATTGATGATCGTCACACCTAAAATGATGAGTGACACTAACCTACATCGTATAACATGAACGTGAGAAATCTCTACAAATCTGACCTGGGCCACCTCATGATGATTCCATCCAAAGATCAGATCCTGAAACGGCTCGACACCCTCTGCCAGGCGAAACCTGATCACATGTGGCACTCCCTGAGCCAGTTTCTCCTGGACCTGTTCGACCCGAAGGTGACGACACCTGTTATCATACCTGAGGAGAGAGGGAAAGAGACAATGTCTTAAATCTGAAGTCTGGTTGTATGTTGTCATGAGAATATGATTTAGGTGAAACCGTGTGTGCCGTCGTGTTGTTTAGCCACCTAGGCGTCTGTCCAGTCCTTAAAGCCTCTTTTTTAAGCAAGTCAAGTCTCTGAGAGCTACAGAAACAGAAGTAGGCGTGATCACTCTCGACCAGCTGCTGGGCTGTCTGCCTGTAGAGGTCTAGTCTCTGAGACTGCAGGTACGGACCCACTGACCCACCTCGACGAGGACTCTCATCTGGAGGAACACCTGGAGGTGAAGATTGACTATTAATGAGGACATAAAAACCCATCGCAACATACCATTGTATAATATATTTTTCATTTTGCTTTGGCCTGAAACTATTGATCCATGAACTCAATAACCGTGTTCGATTACATGACTATATTCCAGGGTTTTTTACCGGCCCACTCGAGCATCTCTTCTATGGACTCTGCTGCTCCTGGTACCAGTCTGCTCTGATCAGTATCCTCCAGTCGCAGGATGAAGGAGCCTCCATACTTCTTGGCAAAGAGGTAATTGTAGAGAGCAGTTCTGAGGCCCCCGAGGTGTAAGAAACCTGCAGCACAGAACAATATATGTTTAAACATTGGATGCAGGACAGAGAATCTTAATAGATATATATTTTAATGTGAACTGAGTACACCTTCTTCACAGTAGACATTGTTATAGTAGGAAAAGCAGTCTTACTAATAACATTAACGGTGGTAGTGTTTTGTTAGCCGCAACAGTGAGCCAACATGCATGACAAATTCAGCAATCGGTAATTTACACCTTTCATGTTCCGACTGTGAAGAGTCAAAATGTCTTGCATGAAAAGGGCCTGTTATATGTTGCTGTTAAAATGCTATGTTAAAACTTGCATCTGCACCCAAACTCTAAGTTGTGTACAATACAGGCACCAACTTCAAGAGTTGCATGCTGAGAAAAAAAGGTCTCAGTTTTCTCTGGACTAAAATGCCTTTTATTGTCCTCCTGTACATTCATAGTGCCAATATTTAGTGCATGTTTTACACAAAAGTGTTTCAACTACAAAAAATACGAAAAAAGAGTACTTTATTTTGGGCTGCAGAAGATAAACTGGACCATGCAGTACTGAGAATTTGAGCAAACTACAGCACACTTGTCATCCACAGTTCCTTGCTATTTTTCGGGATAACCTTAACGTTACAGGTCATTTTAACACTATGTATTTTGGTGAGGAGGATCTTACCCGTGGGACTGGGTGCAAACCTAACCCTCACTTCACCCTGAACCGTGGAGCAGCATCTTACAACTGCGGCTGTCCGCTGGAGTTCAACCCGCCGGTTTCTGACCGATGTCAGACACTGAACACATCTCTGAATGAACAACATCATGGGAGGTTTAACAGCTAGCTAGCTAGCTAGCTAGTTATCAGTCCAGAGCTGTAAAGGTTTATGTTATGACGGTCATTGAAACTGTACTTCGATATATGACAGCGAGACAATGACGCGAAACGTTGTAATCCTAAAAGTCTCTCACACGTGTGAGTGTCCAGCGGCGTCTGTTAGTGTCAAACATGACTTCAGTCCATTGAGTCATTTTCTTCTTCGTCGACACAAGACCGGAAAACGAATTGAGCACCCTCAAAGCGCACACTGCCCCTCCGCGGAGGACTATAGCGTTTCTTCTTCTACTACTACTAATTATTCATTCAATTTGACCCATTCTTGGGACTTAAAGTCGGGATATTTCGGCCACTAATGCATCAATTCTGACTATTTTTAACGAGTCAGGTTTATGGAAGTACTACGCGAGATTTCTGGAAAACCCTTTAGGCCTAAATACAACCAACTTCAGGTTGTGGAACAGCTTTATCATGCTTTGGTTTGTGACATAAAAAAGGTAAATATTTTCCTTCTCTATCACTGTATATGTAATTATATATAAATTATAGAACTACTGTTTATTGAAATAATATCAAGACAATAAATTCAGTTTTTTGGCTGAATCAGCGAAGGAAATACCAGACAAATCAAGGTACTTTATCACATGCAAATGGATCCAAACTGCCATTAAGCAGTCTTGTACCATACCATCGCCCACACCATTCTAATACAACCACACATATTAAAGGGAGGGCTACCACAGTATGAACAGAAACTCTGACAGTTGACAAGTTTATATCATGTCACTGTATTGTCATATTCCCCAACCCCAACCTTCACAGTAAAATCCTTAATTCCATCATTTATACATTTAATTTGCTATCTATCCTGCTCACATCTGCCACACTGTATGATTACATGTCCAACAGACTGTTAAATCAGACACTGTAGTGATTTAAGTTGCAATGACCGTCATCCACTCTGATAGACTGCCTGCATTTCTAAATGTTATATTGACCTTGTTGTTGTTCATGCCTTCTATCCATCTCCTCCATTCATTATGATGACTTCTGGTTTATATGATGTTAATTCAACACCCTGCCAGAAAGGAAATAAGTTCATTTCCAATGTTAAACTATTTATTTAATATAAAAATACAAATAAGTGCAGCTTTTTAAAAAGGTTAAACATATTTGTTTATGTATGTATTTCTTATTATTAACATTAAATATGTTCAATATTCTTTTAAATACAGTATCTCTGCCATTTCAAGAGTTAAAATAATAATAATAATTATCTGACTGAATTGCTAAAATATTGTGACACTGTCACAACCTGTGAGTTATAGCAGTAACATAGTGTCTGTGGTGGTTGTGAACATACTGGGATTTACACTTCTCCTTCAAATTCAAATCAAATCAAATTACAAATGCACCAAAATGTACAAAATGGCTCAACAGGCCATCTACTGTTTCAAATCAGCCCCGAACCTGCGAGGCCTGGTCGGGACCTGTCTACAGTTGATGTTCCCTCACTGTGCATTTAAAACATTTTTAATATCCAGGGAGTGAGGCTTCTAACAGAATTTACCCATTCAAAATCAGTTTTCAGTTTTATAATTTGTTGATGGGGCTTTGATTGCACTTTACTGTAAGTGAAATTTACTTCCTTTATTTCTGAATACAGTTTGTCTGAAGCCTCATAACAAACGAGTTCAACCTGATCTTGTTGTGTGCATGCCATTGTGTGTGTGTGTGTGTGTGTGTGTGTGTGTGTGGTCACTGTTTAAAGTCAACCCTTATTTTGGTGTCTACACATAATCACTGGGTTGGGTGCAGTATAACCACCGGAAATAAAAAATATTTTCCATTACAAGCTGTTTAAAATTCAAAATAAATAAAAATTAACTTTTATGTTAATTACATATCTACACAGTCTGGGACTTGAATGGCTGCTCTCTAAATTCTAAATAGCTTTATTCTATACAAAGCTAGAAGCTTATAAATCCAAAGACAAACAATAGGGAGGCGTAACCTGCGGAACATGAGTCAGATGTAACTTAATAGATTGTGTCCTTTTATCACCTTTCTGTCTCTCTTTCTCACAGGCATTCATATACAGAAAATATGACTGTACATGTACAAACATAATCACACATACATACAACTTGCAGTACATGTCTAAGAAATTAAAGCCAGCCCTCTTTTTTTTGAGCCAACCTTGTCCTGCCCCCTTGTACAGCACGGGGGAGTCAGCCGTCATCACTTGTGCTATTGTCACACATCAACACACACCATTCAGCAGTTTACTGGTACACCTGTGTCTCAGGTGTCATTAGAGAAAGAGAGAGAGTTAAATATCAGCACTTTCCAGCACCTGGAGGACTCCAGCTACAAATAAGACTCGGTAAGAGATTCGGTTTTGATTTTATGTTATTATGTTGTTTTATTTCCTGGCCAAGTCTGTTACTGCGACCTAAAGTATCCTATCATCAATGGTTAATCTTATCTCTATGTGTGTTCTGTGTACGTTTTGCAGTTTGACAATGTGCAGTTGATTTTAGCTACTGTTAGTTATTCTATAGCACTGAATCATAATTGTAAGATGACCATATGTTTTGAATGTAAAATCCTTTGCCAACTAACTAGTAACTATAAGTGTCAAATAAATAGATAAATAAATGTAGTGGAGTAAAAAAGTTCAATATTTCCCCCTGAAATGTAGTGATGTAGAAGTATAAAGTAGAATCAAATGGAAACACTCAAGCAAAGTAACTCAAAACTGTACCTAAAGTTGATGAAACGAAAATTCTGAGATTTGCTTCTAAAAACATTTTACATGTTAAAAAAAAAAAAAAGACTGTGAACTATGTAGTACTGAACTGAGGAGTGGGTGAACGAGTCTTTCAGTTGTGAGTAGTTATTTTTCATCATTTTGAAACCTAATTTTATAAACCTGGCGATGTTTGTAATCAATCAATTTCGACCCAAAGACAACAAAGTTTTGGAAAAGAACAAGAAAACACCTGAAATTGAGGTTAGCTGCAGGGCCAAATGAAGCTAGCTCAGCTTCTGCTGTATTTCTATACCACTTTTTAAAATCAATCAACAAATGTTTCAAAAAAGATTTTTAAAATCCCCATTCATGTTTCTACTTCTTCTTACATAATAAGTATTTTAAAAAACTAAAAGCGAAATAAGAAGAGGGAACATCATTTTATGTGGATGACATCATTTAACCATCCCTATTTGGACAAAGATTTACAAATATTTTCATATCACGCCTGCTTTTGAAAAAGTGACGTAGTCACAAAGAATAGTGTTTGCTTTTCACCTACCAGAGCTACAAAGGAGGTGTGGAGGAGGAATTCTAAGAAAAAGATGTCTTGTATGTTGCAATATGTCTCTTAATTAATGGGTGAATTGAAGTGTTGAGAGGGGACTTATGACTGTGTGTGTGTGTGTGTGTGTGTGTGTGTGTGTGTGTACGTGTGCTTGTATTAATTATGCTGTGGGGACAAATGTTTACACAGTTACATTGTGGGGACTGACCCCTTATTTGGTGACAAAGAGCTGTTCCCCCACAAGGTATTAACTTAACAAGGCATTAACCGCTATTAAAAATGTACTAAATATAATTTATATTAACAATGGACCAATTGACCATGTGTGACGTCATTTGGTCCATTGTTTTTACAATTTTACAGAAGTCGCTCTGATTGCAGCTCTACGGATTCTTTTTAGTCTATTTTGGGTCATTGTTTTGGTTTTATGGCCTGCAAACTCAAACACTACATGTCCAGCACTGGACGGCAAAAGGTTCATAATTAGATGGTGAAGCATCAAGCAAGCTAATAATATTGAACTTACATTTATCTGGTGGACAGAATCATAACTCCAATTGAATTTAATTCCAATTGAATTAAATTCAGCCAAACAACAATGTAACTAGAAAGTTACAATGCTAGCCAAGTTGCTAGCCATGCTAACCATGGTTGTCTCAGACACAGCAGCTACAAAAGATCAACATGTTTTAGCACAATAGCTAGCTAGCTTGCATTATTTCATATTATATGACCAATTTTGCATTCTAAGATGCATTACATTCACTATTTTACACTTATTAGTGGTATTTCAAAAAGTTACAATGCTCATGTTCATAGACAGGACATATTAATATCAATTAGATTTGTGCAGAGTGCTATGCTAAATAATCTACCTGGAGCATAGTTCTTGTAACCTGCCACTGTTTCTCAGCCACCTACACTACCTGATTTATGTGAAGTGGAATCACAGGCGGAAAACCCTGTTACACTAATGTTGCTCCATGTCTGCAGGGTTTTCATATAGGCAACTGCTTGCCACGACTACTTTATAAGAGGATAATATGTCCATGTTGTGTTTACAGCTTGTGGCCAAAATATCTTTTAATGCAGCTTTTAACTTTAGGGTTGAGACTTGTTTCATGGTTAAGGTTAGGTTAGGGTAAACCTCCTGGTTTTATAGGATATAAATCAAAGCAATGTCATCCTAAGTTACAAGAACAAGTGTGTGTTTGCTTTATTCACTTTGCTTTATTTATTGACTTTACAATTACAGAATCTGACAGTCGTAAGTAAATGTATAACAACATGAAAGATATACAAATAAAAATATATAAAACCACACATCCTGGGATTGTGGGTTTGAATAATTCTCCTACACTTAACGTATCTGCTATACAGTGAGATATGTTCTTGATGTTTTTGCAGAAACTCCCTTTTATTGTGACATTACTTGTCTAAACATCCAGCACCGGTTTTAGACAACTGAAAGTCAATAGAAAATCAGTCATAGATGAAGGTATTTGTAATGTATACTGCATGTACCATTGTAAAACGAGGTAGGCTATATTCGACGTGGGTCATGTGCTTGTTGTCTTTGTGTCCATTCTTTGAAGGTGGATGGTTTAGAATTTCAGCATTCCTTCTATTGTTTAACTGTCTTTGTACAGCTATGTAAAAGGTCACTTTATGCCACTGACTGTAAGATATCTGACAACCACTCCTTGATTCATATCTGCCACCAAACCAACAGGCTTCAACTCTTTGATTTGTTGTTCACAAGCTTTCACAACAATTACTTTGACTGGACAACAATGGTCTGATTAAAAACGTGTAAAAAAGCCTTCTCATGTAATTTATTAAAGGAACTTAAAGTGGCCTGCCCCTTTGGTAATGATTACATAACAGTCATGCTGCATTTGCTGTCTTCATACAAGATGATTGGTGATATAATGTTTATGGGTTTTGCTATACCTTTGTGCTTAACTTAAAGGAAAGGGAACTATGTGATCTATTTTTTTTGTCTGCTTACTGCGACTGAAATAAAAATAATAATAAGTAAGTAAGTAGTGTAAGTAGGTATAGAGGCTGACTGTCACCTGCTTTCTCTGATTCCCTCCCCAGTGTATTTTACCACAAAGCCCTTTCATCACATGAGACTTGTCACATCATGAGATCACAAAACCTATTCCTGCTGGTTTACTTACTGGGGAGCTGCTTCGGTAAGAGCAGACTTTGTGTCTTTTTTATAATATTTAAGTCAAAGTCAAAATACAGTCAAAAGACATATGCACATATTGTCAACAAATCTTATAAAAAGACCAAAACCAACAATGAACTGATCCGACTATTATACTACTATCCGAGAGTAGCCTGTAGCTTATTCCTCTGTGCGGTAGAGCCCCATGGTTGAATACAGTCTCCAACACAAAAAAAAAGTACAGTATAAAAAAAAGTACAGTGTCTGCTGTTTTAGGAAATTATTTATATTATTTCTACTCTAAGATTTACTGCAGACCGGATATGGAAGTCAGAAAATATTGAGAGACCAACTTATGCATTGTTGGTTTTAGTCTTTCTTGGATTTGTGGACAACAAATAAATAGTTGAGAGTGAAATTATTAGAAAATGTTATTCAAATTTAAGCATTTTCGGGGGACTAGATTCTGATTTAAGCACATTTGGTGTGGTAGTGAATATTTATGGCAGTGGGTGACCGTAGGTGTATGACTTAAAATAAATTACAGTTAAGGAACAACCAGTGCTACATAATATGTCCAAATCTAGTGTGCATATTTCCTATTATTGTGTCAGCTCTAAGAATGAACCTTGTCTTTTCCCAACAGGGGCATCAAGTGCACAAAGGTAAGATCAGGAAGTTTAAATAACTCTGTGGACACTCAACAATTTTATTACAAAGCCAATGGAGCATTAAAACATTATTTTCCAGTTTAAACAACTTCACTCTGTTATAATCTTGTCTAACTGTGTAATCTTTGCCACTAAACACTTCTCTTGTTGTTTCACTTATGGAAATCTACAGTAATGCCACCTGCACTACCAAAGAAACATGTGTTCAGGTGAGTGAAGCTGTCACATACCATACTTATACTTATCAAAACCTAAAGAATCTTGGGTGATTTGTTCAAAGCTGACATATCACATCTCCTCTTTCAGTGTTAACTGAGCAGCTTAAGGATTTGTCATTATTTCACAGCAGAATATTTGAAGTTTAATTTATAGGTTTCTGTGGGAAAATGTACTGAAATTGTTGGCAGCAACTGCAAAGTCTCTGTTTGAGGGAAATAAAAAGAGTTTTCTAATAGTAATATAATACCAAGACTTAGTGTGATAATAAAACTTGTATCAGCAAGAGAGAACATGCTAAATGCATTCAGAGCAGACCAGGAAGGAATGGTATTGGCCCCAGTACCTTATTGCTGTGAGTTAGCAGTATAACTACTAAGCTACCACGGCTTGCTTACAGTCAGGGCTTGCTTGTGACTTTGCTGTCGAATTCTCAGGATTTTTGGAGTAATGTCAATGTACAATAGTTCTGCTCAAATCACATACCAACAACATCAGGTTTCAGGTTGTTATTATCTACCTGAGTTTTATAAAAGAAAGGTGAACAGAGTTTATCAAAGCATCTAGTAGTCTACAGGCCTGGACTACATAACAGACACACACAGTTTTGCAGTGAATACCAGTGAAGCAGACTTTTAAATTCTAATGGGCAATGTCTGTATTTGTGAACCGAAATTGTCAGTGGCCTAAATCCAGCATGCCTGGTTGTTTTGTGATGAAGAATTGGCTGTAGTACACTTGAGCAGATTCCTTCGCTCACCTCTGGAGAAATGCAAATTAAATCTATCATTACCTCTACCTAACCTGTGCCAGGTGCCTTCTCAGAACCATCTGAGAAGTCGTCCTTAGAAACTGTTCGGAAAAGGGAACCATCTGTCCTTGTGTGTGTGGAAGTTGGTCTCGACCGGCTCCATGTGATTGAGTGCCCTGAGATAACTTTGTTATGATATGGCGCTATATAAATAAAATTGAATTGAATTGAATTGAATCTGTCTATCACCATCTATCAACGGCCAGTCAGGAGATAAGAGTAAAAACTCTTCCTTAGAGAAAAGTTTTCAGTGCTGTTCTTTGCTCTTCTTTCAATGAAGATATACTCTTTAGTTCGGATATAACTAACCTCTTTTCTTTAAGAGCCGCCATTGTTGTTTTCAAACAAACAGTCGGAGTCGTCACACCTAAACTATGCCCTTAGCTGCTAGTAGTTCATTGTCCTTTATGGGAAGCTGATTGGTCTCAACCACTTCGGTTGGGCCACAAGCGCATAACTTGAAGCCTGGCAAGATGGATTCTGATTCTGATCTTCTGATCTTGCGAATTAGCAAGGTAAAAATCTACCACCAAACCCCCCCCCCCCAAAACATCCAGATGAATATGGCAGTTGGTATGTAAGGGCCAGAGATGACTCACTTTCAATGCACAGTTAAACAACCAGCTCTGACTTTGTGGGAATTTACTGTTTCAAAATAGTACTAACGTTCCCAAATGTTAAGAACTGATGATATCAGCTCAGTATTTAGGAGCATGAATGCAGTTTCTAATGTCTGGAAATACTTGCAATTAAGAAAATTTAACATTTCTTTGGGAAGAAGCTTTTTAGTTGCCTCCAAAGAAGATTTACAGCTTGTTTTATATTATATGAAATAGTTTCCTTATTGTTCAACATTTCCTTTTGCCATTCATTCCAAGGTACCAGATTCGACTTCACACTTTCTCCAATGCGTGGGATTGCCATCCACAGACACAGGGAAAGACCACATGCGGAGGCTGAAAGGAATGCTTGAAGCTACGATGGATGTGTACACCTTCATGGTACAGCTGAAAATGAACAACACGACAGGAATGTTGTCCAAAAGACAAAAGAATGAAGAAAGAATGTTGTTACAAATTCCAACCTGACCAGCCAGTTTTGTAATTCTTGTGATCTCTCAGAGAGTGACTTTCCAGACTGTGACAAAAAAAAGAGTAGTCCAAAGACTCTTTTGTTACTGAATCTTAATATATTTATGTACTTGTATTAATAGCTTCGAAGTGAAACACTTTCACCCACATAATATAATTACATTTCAACACACTTTTGCATCTTTCTAACCCTCGTCTTGATTTTGTTTTACACCCCTCCACCTCTACAATTACAGAGGTCCAGCATGACGGGAGTGCCGCTTCTCAGCCTGCAGGGGGGGCTGGTATTAAACCCTGGAGCAGACCCTCTCTGGAACGAAGCCCTGGTCCAGATGTGGATGGAGGTCAAGATAAAACCGCTGCTGAAATCTATCACCAAACACTCCTTGTCCTGCCTCAGCACCAAGAACTTCAGCTGCGCCACCTACCGGATTGTGTATGTCTGAGTCTCTGTCTACCTTCCTGTTCCTGTTACCTTTGTTACAACAACTTCTTACCATCCTCTCTCTTCTTGCAGGGTGAGGGAGCTCAGTCAACATTATTCTGAGATGAATCCAGTCAGACAAAAATGGATCTACACATTCTTTATGTATCCATTTCTGTCTGGAGACAGAGTGGCTGGTAAACATTTATGTGAACATAGATAACTTCTACCTCCACTAAAGCTGCACATTTTAGCTCCAGTAACACTAGTATATACAATAACATCCCTTCTTGTTGCATCTTTAGAAGTAGGTGTGGTTGTACCAAATAATACCTACTTTGCATGTGTTTCAGTAATAGAAAATGTTTAGAATTAATAATAATAATCTATACAAAAAAGTGTTCTCTGCACATCTTCCAGAAATATGCAGCTGATTCAGATGCTTCTCATAACAAATAAAAGATGTGACACTACTGTGTCTTCATCAGAATTTTTTCAAATTAATCAGTGTGCTCCACAGTTTTCTAAAATTGTCTGGTTTTGCATCTTTCATGTAGTGAAAGAAAACTGCTTAATCCTGCCCAGGGATATTAGATTTTTGTACAATGAAATTTCCCATTAGTCAAACTCACAGCCTTTACATTAAGAGCTTTCCACTTTAGATCAGACCTTGAAAACGGGTCACCACACCAGAGTTGTTTTTTTCTCACTGGGATCTCAGGGCTTCCATAGAAACAAACAAAACATTAAAATAAATGAAGAAATACAAGTGAATCAGGAGAAAATAAAGGAGTTACCAGCCAAAAGATAAAGTGGCACTATCACATTTGACTTCCATTCAACCAAATGTCACCAAAACCTCCTTGGTAAATTAATTAAGTTCACAGTAGACAATATGGAACACAATATCAACAACGTCTTTAACTGACACATTCATATTAACAGATTTGTTGACATGAAAGATTTCTGTATTTGTGTTTATGTGTTCACCCAGTGTGTGTAATCTCTGTGTAGGTTGTGTGAGCCAAGAGGAGAGCAGTGAGGAGTGGTTGATGAAAAATTTTGGTGCCTTCAGAGCCATGGCCCAAATGAAGGACTTTTCAACACTCAACGTGGTCTTCAGTGGAGTAAGTTGACCTGAGTTTTCTTCAAGATTTATCGGTTTTACAACACCAGTCAACATCGCAGTGACAGAGTGGGGAGAGTTGTATAATTGTTTTTTATGCTCATCTGCCACTGCAAACACATTGCTTTGTCACACTTCGATCTCTACATCTGACTCTCTTGTCCTTTCCTCTCTCCTGGTCTCCCTCCCATGTTTTTTTTTCACTGCCACAGTTGGAGGTTCTTCACCTGCTGTCTCCAGCACAGAAGGCCCAGTTGATGCTCAGTCCCGAAGTCGCAGGTTTAGACAACAGCACCCTAACCCTGGTCTTCCACAGTTTGTTGACAGGGGGCTCTGGCTTTCCTCCAACCACCCCTGGAGGGGACCAAAACTGGACGAGTCCTGAATACCGTCCTACCTTTCCTCCACAGCCCACATATAACCCATACCAACCACCATCCCCATACAACAAGCTCAGAGAGGTACTGTAATGTAGCATGGGTGTATGGAAAGCGCTATGGTCTTTAATGCTGTAAATTCACTAATACTGTGAAGAATCTGAGGTATTTATTTATTGTAGTCTAACTCCTGAGTAGTAGTGTGAAGGAGGTCTAAAATTGTGTACATGTCAGGATAAATATGGATCGAACCTCTTTGCTTTTCCACTTTAACAAAACATTTTCTAATGTTTTTCTTTGGTTATGTAAAGCACTTTGAATTGCCTCTGTGTTTGAAATTTGCTATATAAACAAAGCGGCCTTGCCTTACCTTGCCGTGCCTTGAGTACACAACGAGTTGTCCTTAACAGTTGACAGAAACATATGCTGTATTTATTTAATAACAATATATGTTTTATATATATATATATATATATATATATATATATATATAACATTCAAGAAATAATTTCCAGCTAAAATGGTAAAGTCTTCCATCTAATTTTAGACTTCCTCTCCTCTTCTGTCACACTTACAGGCTGTTAATGGGTTCATGATGGCTTTCAAACCCATTGGGAGCTTCGTTCATAACTTTGTGTCTTTCACAAAAGAGGTACAAGCTCTCACAAAAAAGCATGCACACAGAAACTGACATGCAGGTTTACTGTATGCACACAGTACACCTGCCATGTGAAATGACCGGCCATGTTTCTCCAGAGGGACGTGTCAGAAATAAGAAGTACCACTCTGACCCAGTTCCTGCTCAACTGGACTCTTGCTGAGCTGGCAGAAATGTACCGGCCACAAAACACACCTGTAGTTCCAGAGATGCCAACGTTTGACCTGACAAATGTGGAGGACT
The DNA here is from genome assembly GCA_036023655.1 of Nannoperca australis. Taxonomy (NCBI): domain Eukaryota; kingdom Metazoa; phylum Chordata; class Actinopteri; order Centrarchiformes; family Percichthyidae; genus Nannoperca; species Nannoperca australis. The sequence continues at coordinate 20,770 of JAVQJD010048506.1, read as the reverse complement.
GGTACCAGCAGGTCGTGATGCCGGTGTTACGGAGGTTCTTGCCGAATGATGATGCCTTGATGCATCAAAACATCACACACGCCTTCTACCAAGTGTTGTAAGTCAAACTTTTTTATTTGTATTCTTCATCACTGAGTATTCATTTATTTTGGAGAAACAATAGCATTAGATGAGTCAAATACAAATTGAAATAGTAATCTATATCTTAAGCTTCAATATTAATGATGATGATTCCAGCAGTTTTCTTTTAGACTTTTTTAGCTCATTGTTTCAGTTTGTTCAGTCTCCAGCAGCAGCATGCAGCTGTTTTCATGAAAAAAGCTGCGGTAAACCCACTGTGTGCTACCAGCCAAGCACCAAACTGCACATAGTCAAAGTTAGCATCTAGCAGACGCTGACATCTTTCTCAGGAGTTGGTGGAGACCAAAACAGAGCTAAAAGGAAAGTAAATATTGGATTTAGATTTGTCAAGTAAGCCAGGAACATGACTATACACATGTTGCTTCATCACTTTATAGAACAACAAAAGGCAATTGCTTGCTAACCTATAAGCCAGAGGTACTTCATAAAGCGACAATGTTTATGGTTGTAGGTTTGTCAGCTTGTTGTGAAATTCCTCCTCCAAAAATAAAAGATTGTAGTTTATGTTAGCGCACCAGTCTCACTCAGTCCAGCCCAGATCAGTTGAAATGTTTGTGTTGTAAGATGGTGTATTATAATGTCTTTTTGATGTGTGTTTTTGTCTTGTTTGTGTGCAGCTATCTGGACCGTAATACAGACCATGAATCTTCTGAAAACCTGGAAGTCTGTAGCATCACTCTTGATAAGAGCCCCTGTGGGGTGAGGCTTCATTTTATTCTTGAATTAATTTAGAATTAGTTAAGTTTGAATGTTTCCAATTTTCATATAAACTTACATGAACCTTTCCTCGATGTCAAAAGCCAACTTGAAAAGTAATCTTAAAGAGCTTCTTGTCTTCACATCATTCATCCTACCAGCTGACTGATGCAGTGGAAAATGTGGCCCATGTCTTGCACTGTGCTGCTCGTACGAACCTGACAATGTCCGAGGCTACTATCATGAGGTTGATTGTAGAGCTGACAGAACGTCTGAACTTACTGATCAAAGAGTTCTCCACAGGGGTGAGATTATAAAGCACTTTATCTATCTAATTTTCTCTTGTATTGAAATATAAAATACGTTTCTCAGTGGATCATAAATCTATATACCTGTATTACCTCAATGTTTGCAAATATTACTGATCATCATCAAAAGTTATCGCTTGGCTATGCTTGGTAGTGCCTACTGTAAAGGAAATGTTGAACAATTTGGGAATAATTATGCAAATATAAATATGATTTTATGCTGATGAGGTTTTTCTTTTGTTTTATTTACATCATAAATTGTGCCTTTGAAATAACCAATCAAAATTGAAAAGCTTAACCAAGATATAGAACACACAATGCTTTCAACATCCGTAGACAGTTAGAGTCAAACAAAACCACCGTAAAATTTAAATTATGCTAGAAAGAACTGCGTGACCACTGAGAGACTATTATTATCTCGTGCTGAACTACAAGTTCTCCTAGTTGGGAAACACATGTTTATTGTAAACTACTTTATGTGTTTGTTTATCCTGCTCATGTCACTACACTTTTCAAAATAATTCAAGAACTTTTTTCCACCTGTAGAACTTCAATGAGGTGGCGTCCGACTTTAAGCAGATCTTTGGTCAGGCGGACTCTCCGTCTCTGACCCAGGAACACCTGGAGGACCCGGACTTCATCAAGCTCTGGTTTCAGATCAAACTGATGCCTCTCCTGCCTGACGTACCCACGGCCCTCCTGTCCTGCCTCAGCACCAAGAACTTCTCCTGCCCAGTTTACCAAACCATGTGAGTTCACAGGTCTCAGGGGATTTGAGTATTTTTCTTCACACACAGTACAGTGTATTAAACGATAGCTTTTTCTGTCCGTGCAGTGTGGCATTACTCAGCCAACAAATGAGTTTTATGGATGCTGATCCGATGTACAGTCGTAACATCTATGATCACTTCATTTATTCCTTCCTGCAGCAACACAACACCTCTGGTGAGTAAACACCTTTAAAATGGCACAAGGTTTCCTTCAAAAGCAAAAAAACTGTGTCTTTTCATTTAAAATAATTGCTAGGAATCTGAGTTTTTATTTTAAAACATGTTACGTTCCTCCTCCGCAAGGAAGGAGTGGTTGCTGAACATAGAAATGTAGCCGACGAAAATGATGGAATGCAAGTCGTAGTTGAAATAGTAGAGAAATGTATTTAATAAACAGAAACTCAAATGGGAACAAAAAGCGCCCCACAACTGGCGGGGGAGATCGGGACAGTGGGCTGAATCCAAATAAATGAACTTAGCAAAACAAAACCCCTGTCTGATCTGTCTATCAAAAGAACCAAATGAAACAAAAACCAGCTATCTAACTAATCTAACAAAACACTTAAACAGCCCCTTAAACCTAGTGTCTCTAGACAGCAGTATTTTGCTACGTGTGTGTAATGTGTGGGTTAACCCGTACTCACCCACGTTGCCCCGTCTTTAAACGACAAAAGCCTTCATTTAATACTTAATGCATAAAACATGAGACATATGTCTCACTCAGAAGAGTCCCTCTTCTGTTTCTGCAGTGATGGAGGAAGTATTCAGATAAGATTTATTATGTAAAAATAGCAATTCTACAGTGTAAAACTGCTCTGTTACTAGTAAAGGTCATGCATTAAAAGTGTTACTTAAGTAAAAATAAAGAAGTATCATCACCAATGTACTTAAAGTATTAAAAGTAAAAGTATTAAATCCTAGAAAATGGCTCATTTGAGTGTGTCACTAATGTTATTAGATTATCACTGATGTTTAAGCAGTGTTTTAACGTTTAAGTTGGTTGAGGTGGAGACATATTTAATCTTTTTTATATAGTGTTTTGTGCAGTTTAATGTCTAACAATGCATTGTATTTTAAAATAGTTGATCATATGCTTTGTATCATGTGCTTTGCTAAGTAACTAGTAACTTTAGATATCAAGTGGAGAAAAATGTAACATGAAATGGAAATACTTAGTTAATTACCCCATATTTGTACTCAAGTACAGTACTTAGTTACTTTCCACCACTGTGTTTCAGATTTTTACTTTCTCTTTAACATGAATAGAAAATACATGCATTTAATTTCATAAATATACATTCATTTTTGCAAATATGTTTCAGACCCCCAGTGTGTCTCCTCAGCCAATCAGAGTGCAGAATGGCTGATAAACAACTTTGGTTTCTTCTCAAGATTCGCCATCATCACTGACTTCTATGAGCTCAACCCAAACTTCTCTGGAGTGAGTCTAGAAAACCTGACAGGCTGAAATGCTTCATCTAAAACGGACTTAACAGAAGCCTCTTTACTTTATTGTAAATCATTTCCTCTCTTCTCTTTTGTCTCCTGTCCAGCTGGAGGTTCTTTACCTCTTGTCTCCTGAACAGACAGCAGAGATGCTGCTGTTGCCTCTTCCTACTCCACCTGAGAAGGACGTTGTCATCAACCAAGTCTTTGACTTCCTGTTGGAGTCCCCTGAAGACAGGAAACTTCCAGAGGTCCTTTTCTCTCTGGTCCAGCTTGCTGCAGAGGTAACAGCATTGTAATAATTCAGTAACTTTAATACTTACTTAATACTTTAACTCCTGTATGATTAATTGTAAAATATTCCATTTGTCAGGTCAATCCACCCTGCAATGTCTACAAACTCATGTAAGTACTTTCAGATGGTTTCATAGCTTACCTCTGCCTTGGTTGATCTCAGAATACTTTTTTCACAGCGAACATTTTGACGTGTCAAACACAGCTGTGACCAATAACATCTCTGACTGCTTATTGTTGGAACTGAAACATCATTCATGTTATTAGTTCCACCTGTGCTTCTGCTACGACAAATATCTGCTGTGAAAAAAGCCTGTGAATCGGGTTCATTTGGGAGCAAAAATGAAACGAGAGTGCTGTCATGCATTTAGACAGACAGCAAATCAGCAGGTAAATAGGGGAGGCTGATATGGATAAAATCTTCTCTCACAGTACTTAGATATATCAATATCAATATATACACAACAGGAGTGTCTGTTTTGGTTAACACAGCAAATTAATTATTTGACAAATCGGAGTGCTGATCACATTGATGCAATAATCTGATAAAAAGTAGTTTTACTAGTTGCTAATAGATTTATCAGATGGACCAAGGAACAGCTGGATTGTTTTAGTGTAGATGTTTTACTAATTTATTTTATAAACCACACTAAATGTTTTCTTGTTGATTTTTATTTTTCATTTTTGTGTCAGTTTTGAGAGATTGTACGGAGCCATACAATATCTGCCACCAGACATAGAACCATTCACCTGGGCTGCCATAAATGACCTGATAAACATCGCTCCAGATGGTGAGTCCCTTTCTTTATCGCTCTCAAACACACGCGCGCACACACACACACACACACACACACACACACACAGTGGCAGAGGCTAGCACCTTGCATGGCAGCTTCATGTTTGAGTCAGTGTGTGAATGGGTGAATGAGAACAATCTCTAAAGTGTTTTGGGAACCGTTTAGATTGAAAAAAGTTTTATATAGTCCATTTACACACACACACACACACACACACACACACACACACAGAAAAATATTTTAATATTTTAGATTGTATTTCATGTGTATTACAAGTGTTGTCATGTTCACACAAGAGCTGACTGAATATTATTTATGTTTTCCATTTTGACAGAGTGTGTGCCAGCAAACATGATGGTGAGATTTGTTTAAATTTGCTCAACTTATATTTTCAATTAATCTTTTTTTACCTGCATTTTGTTGCTCAAGTTTCAGTTTTCTAATGAATTCTTTGAATGTTTCTTAAATTATATTAAATCTGCCATTAACAGTGCCCAGTAACCCAATACAAAGGTAAGAGTAAAGTGTAAAGTCTCATTTAATCACTCAATCACTCATTACTTTACTGTAAGTGCTTATAGGTTATATATTGATATTCCTTTATTTTCTGTTTGACAGCTACTAACATCTGCAGAGGGATTGACAGGTAGCCCATTTGTTTGATGATTTTTATTCAAAATTACAAATAACAGTTTTAATAGTCTCTGTACTGACATGTATTTGTTATTTTTACATGCATCCACAGCTCTGACCTGCAGTCTTACTTGAACACATTTATGGAAGTTTCCTGCAATTTTACCTTGGAGATGTATGCATGCGCACAGGTGACTCTCTCATTTAAAAGAGTCAAAGACAGATGTTCTTTCTCAGAATAGCTTCTATTCAACATGCTGCCTGTCTCTGTCATGCTAAATGTCAACTTACTGTCTCAAACATACAGCTGAACTCCTTCACAGCCAATCAGCTGGTGTCTCTTCTGAAGTGTAATCTGCCTGGAAACAGCAGCAACTCCAAAGTGCTGTGGAAAATTCTGCTGACTAAACTATCTTCTGTTTTGGACCCAGCTCTGGAACGCTTGGCTGCCATGGTCAGTATCTTTGTTAACCCACTGAAGAATTAATTTATAATTTATAATTCATTTTATAATAATCCTGAAAAGAAGTTTAGGGTGTCTAAACTTCTTTTCAGGATTATTATAAATAAATTATTTAAAATGTAACAGTCCAAAATAAGAGTAAAGCTCCAATTAATAGAATTTGTAATGACTCACTAAACTGATCTCCCCTACAGTCAATGACCGTGGTTGTTCCATCAGCGTCGGAGGTTTTGGATGTGATTGGAGAGCTCAGAATGTCGATGCTGACAGATGAGCAGCTGATGGACAGCAGTGTCATCAGGATGTGGTTCTCTAGCCGTCTGAGTGGGTTCCTGCCGTCTGCATCAGTAACTTTTCTGAACTGCCTGAGCCTCAGGAACCTCAGCTGTCTTTCATACCAGCAAATGTGAGTGATTGTCCACAGACTGCCCGTCCTTGCGTTACAGATCCTCTTTCATAGCATTGTGCATATTACTGTGTTTCACTCTTCATGTTTAGATCTAGTTAGCTGTTTTTGCCATAAGAGGTCAAGCTTCCATTGACCCCTACCTCACCCCAACATAGTGTTTGTCTCTGCTGGGTGTGTAAATAGGCAACTGTTTGCCAACATGTTCGCCATATCATCTAATTGATATGTCAATGTTGTGCTTACAGCTTGTTCTGCTTCTCCCAAGTGGCAAAACAATAATTATTGCAGGTTTAAGAAAGTAATTATATAATTTCTCGGACATTTAAAGTTAATATGCTAACAGGCTAAAGTTAGTTGACAAGTTAAGTCTGACACCATTTCATTTTGTGGGTTATGTGGTGTCATTTTCAAGTGGAAAGTGAAAAGCCCACTGGTGGTAAGGATCTAAGAATAGCAAGGTCTCCATTTTTCATCCATCTAGCAATTTAGTTTTTTAAGTGTGTAGAGACATTGTTTTTAAAACATTTTTTATCATTAAATTACCCAAAGAGATAAGAATATTATTTATTCTGTCATTGCTTTTATTATCAGACTGCAGGTATTTATCCAGCGTTTTGATGACATGACCTCAAAACAGCAGAAGGTCGTCTTAAAGGATTTCATCCTTCGTTTCCTGTCACACTCAGGTACTGTAAGACTTTAGTCTTAATGACTATAATGCTGAGAATTTATTTCATGTTTTTTGAACTTGGATGGGCTTCAAAGTTAAAAGACATGTTAGCATTTACAGATATCTCTTTATCTTCGTGACTTGATCCAGGTTCAGGCTGTGTGTCTGCCTCCAACAGCAGTGCAGAGTGGCTGATGAAGAATCTGGGTCCTTTTTCAATGTTTTTGTCCGTGCAAGAGCTGCTTCACCTCAACCCAGTCTTCAACCCTGTAAGATATAATTTCTGCTAACATGAAGGATTTAGAAAACCAGCTAAGGCTGTTATTTCAGCAGCAGTAAACTTAACTTTGTTCCCTCTCTTCCACTCAGCTGGAGGTCCTACAACTCCTGACTCCACAGCAGATGGCAGAGCTGCTGGTGTTGCCTTATCCAGACAAAGACGCCATCATAAATGCGATCTTTGATTACCTGACTAAGTCTGCTGATAAGAGGACATTCTCAGAGTTCCTGTCCTACCTTGCCAAGTTCCTTCAACAAGTAAAATAGTAACATGATGTCCTCTTTATTCAAAATGTACACTTTTTATTTCTGGTTGAAAGTAATAATCTTTGTTTCTTGTATTTAAAGGGAAACTTTTCCTGTTCATTCTACAAAACACTGTGAGTTTTTATACGTATTTCAGATTTTATTATTGAATATGTATAAGTTTCATTAAATGAAACATAAGATTTGTGATGTTAATCCCACATGTTGCTGTTTAAGGTTCACCAGACTGGACCTGGCCATGACTGCATTCTCTCTTGATGTAGCGTCCTCCATCACATACAGCAAGACGACCTTGTCCAATCTCATACCACCAGGTCATTATGTTGTTATAATTTAAACTTATCACTGATATTAGCATTTTAATGTCATTTCTGAAATATACCATGAACTAATTCACTTTTTCTTGTATCACAGGTTGCATCATATACAGTCAAGAGGTAATTAAATGTGATTTTCACATTTTTGGTTCAAAATGATATACAATATGGTTTCATGATGAAGATTCATAACTATCTCATTCTTTTTATCCCCAAAGTGCAATGTTACCATAACAAATGGTAAGTTGTCTCACTGCCTAAAAAAGTTTATTTTTACAAGAACTTAATATTTTAATGTTAATAATCACATAAATGAATTTACTCCTATTTCTCACAGAAACAGACATTTGCATTGGAGTGAACAGGTGGGATTCATATAGTGATTCTTGTGTCTTACTTTGAGCTTGTTTAAGGATTTTGTGTCAGTATACTGTCAATAAATGTTTAATGTTCCTTTTTATTTTGAAACTGCAGTGCAATGCTGCAGCTCCAGCTTGACAGCGGACAGATGAATGGACGTTTCTGTAACTTTGCTGTTAAGGAATTTGCTTGTGCCTCGGTAAGACACCAAAACACATCAGCCTACTGTTGTGTGAAATAGTTTCAGTGTGATCTTCATGTTGATGTTCTGATTTCTCATCACACAGCTGTCAGCGTTGAAAGCAAAGGATCTGGCAGTGATGTTAGCGTGTAATCGCTCATCCAACTCCAGTGGCTCGAGGCCCGTCTGGAAGCTTCTCCTCTCCAAAGCCTCAAATGTGCTGGATGAAGCTCTACATCTTCTAACCAACACGGTATGAATCGACAGTGCTCCTCACTTTACCCTTTCCTGATCAGAGCAAGATGCTGGATGGTCTTTTTTTCTTTTTCTTGTAGACTCTGGACCCCAGAAATCCTGCAGTGTCAATGATTTTGGATTCTATACGAGAAATCCGATTGGACACATTCAGCATGGACAGCTTCAATGATCCTGCTTTCCTCCAGCTGTGGTTCGAGCTCCAGCTTATTCCGTTTCTTCCCGCTGTTTCTCCTGATTTCCTTTTATGTCTCACCTCAAAGGGATTGACTTGCAGCTCCTACCAGTACATGTAAGCTCACACATCCTGTCACATACTGTCATCTTCAACCAAACTCATTGCAGATCTGATTCTTTCTCTTTGCATTGTCAAGACATCGTCATCAACCATGTGACCCCTCATTTCATTTCTGAAATCAGTGTGCAGATTTTAAGCGATGTCCAGCCACGCATGACACTCGCCCAGCAGATGTCTGTCTACACATACTTCATCAAGGTTTTCCTGACCAGAAATAACACCGCAGGTGGGTGCTCACCTTTCCATAAAGATGGAGTTTTTGATTGAGCAATTAACTAAATCACAAAGTGTCACAGTACACTTTACAAAAAAGTAAAAAAAGGTTTCATAACTGTTGTGCAGATGTTATCCATAGTCCATAGAATCAGTACCGTAATGCATAGCTTTTCTTGAGATACCAACAGAACAATCATTCTCCAGCATTTTAGACCACAACTTAATTTCATTTCAGCACCCCTAAAAGATAATAAAAATAGTCCGAGTTTTACTATTTAATAATGTAAAGATAAAATCCCAACCATACCCACCATGACTTTGAATGAACAAATTGCTGTGGAAATTCTTTCAATTCAAGCCTTGTTTAACAAATTGTATTTTGTGATGGCACACAGTGCAACCACTCACAAAATTGGACCCTGTGCTCACTTCGTCAGTGAGCATATTGGTTTCCCTTTTGTTCTTGCTAATGTCTGAGTGTAATGTGAAAAACTACAAATAAAAACAAATTTTTAGTTTTAAATATATATATTTTTAATTATATGTATATATATTGTAATGATTATAGTCTAAGATTATGCGAAAATGCACAGTTTTTCTTTGGGGGATTTTCTTTCTTTTGACAAAATATTATTTATTTTTTGCAGCATATTCACTTTCTTAAAAAATATTTTGTGGTGCAAAAATGTAAATATTATATATAGGAAAATGTTAATGTATTAATTAAATTTGCAGATCACATTCTCATTCTCATTGGGGGCTGATCCTAGAATAGTCCGTTCTCCAGTAAATCACAGTGGAAATATTCTACAGTTAGCAGGTTTCTTGCAAATGATGCATTTAATAAGCATACAGTAAAGTTGAATGTGTTTTGTGTGTTTTTGTGGTTCAGACCCCAGCTGCAGCTTGCACATTACCAACAGTGGAGAATGGCTGCAGAAAAACTTGGGAGGTTTCTCAGTTCTCGTGTCCTTCGCTGACCTGCAGATGCTCTATTCCAACTTTTCAGCGGTACTTCCTGTTACATTGTGTCTCCTTTTATTATGTTTGTTTGTTTGCTTGTTTTTTACCCCGTGTGTCTGTTTTAACCATCTGTGTTGTTGCACGTACATTTGTGTTTGTTACAAATGCAGATGGAAGCCTTACCACAGTTGACAGTCAGACAGCTAGCAGAGGTGTCTGCCACGCCTGGCCAGCTCACCTCTCCTGCCCAGGTTACCATGGTGATGAAGTACGTCCCCAACATATTCCTCCCCGCCTTCTTTGATTACTTCTCACCTGCTATCACGGTGAGTCTGCATCAAACACCAATTTTCATATCAATATCTTGTCCTTGATTGGTACTAGGGAACAAAGATTTTATCAGCATAAATAATGTCATGTCTCATCTAAAGTAGAAGATATAATTCATACACTTCCTGTGAAAGCAAAGTACATTTTTACACTTTGGTATGATTTCCTTTCCCACGTTAATGTAGAGGTAGGTACAGGCAAACTGGCACCACCTAACTAAAGGTCCTCTTTGTTGTTGCTTTGCAGAACAATGCATTTCTTATTTTTAAAACGTTTTTCTAATTTCTCTTTTTCTGCAGGGCAAAGAAAACATGTTTCCCTTTCCGGTGAGGTCAGCCATGTTGCAAGTTGTGTTTGATCGTGCGAACCTCTCCGATAGCTCAGTGAGCGATTCAGTCGTGGCGCTGTGGCTGCAGAACCGACTGCCCCCCCTGCTGGTCAACCTGTCATCGTACCATGTCACGCCGTTCTTCAGAATACTAGCCGGGAGAAACTGCAGTATCAGTCAGCAGGGGTAAGTGTAGCCCCATGTATAGAGTGCCAAAATAAAATTGTAATTTAACTAATATCTTAAAATGTTTGATTCTCAAGTTGCCTCTGTGGGATTCCATACAAATGTCAACTGTAAATGAATGCATACAGCAGAAACAAAAATAATTGATTGCATTATATATATTTTTTTTATTAGAGTCCAAGACCTGAATTCAACAATCTCATCTCTCAGTGACGTTACAAAGAAAGAAATCTACAACAACATCATTCAGGCTCTCAAAGGTAAACAAAGCGCACCAAAATGCTGTCTTACTGTAGTCACATCTCTTTTTCCTGTAACAATTAAAATAAATCATCAGGATACTTATTCCAGTAATAAGTAAGTCACTAAGTAAGACAGTTACTAAGCTAACACAGAGCTGGATTCACAAGTTGAATTCAATTGTTATTTAATGCTTTTGTTATATCGTATTTTTGTACTGCTTTGGCAATATAGATTCCTGATCTGTCATGCCAGTAAATCTTATTTTAATTCAAATTTGAATTAGAGGTTTGAGCATATTTGTCAGGATTCAAGATTTTGTTGAGAAACACTGCATGCCCAAAAAAATTGAAAGAAAGAAAAAAGAAAAAATCTGCACATTATTAAATATTAAAAGATTATGTATGTATGTTGCATGTATGTATATAATATGTGTATATTCCCCCTAATGTCAGAAACATGAGTCATTAAACTGGTTTAAATTTGTAAAAATATACCTCAAATTGAACCTCAAATCTTTAAAGATTTAAGAAGGCTAAAACTGATTTAAATTTGTGTTCAGTCCCTTTTGCAGTATTAGACAAACACAGAGCCATGGAGCCAGGAAGGCTCACTGCACATGAATAGAGTTCATTCACCCTCTTGTTCTTATTGTAACGTCAATTTCTGTGTAGCTATCAAGGTAATAAAGTAATGTGCGGACGGTTAATCCACTAAAGATAACAATTGTGGAGCTTACACAGAAGCCCATACAGTTTATCTCTATATTCATACTAACTAAGGCTTTTGTTTGTGTATTTTTGTATATAACATGTTTAATGAACCCTTCCTTTTTTACCACTATCGATGGTAGTGGACAGCAAGTAAATATCCATATTCTCTGATTTACCATCTTTGAAACCTACAGCCGTCATTTCAGCTCAGCAAATCAAAGTTTGTTTGACAGCCGAACTCTTCCCCTCTCCTTCCTTCTAGAACCGATACCCCTCCAGTGCTACGGAAACAACTACAACTACAGTTTCTACAGATTCTTGGAAAGCTCATTCATGGGATTCCAGTTCCCCAACCTCACCACCTTCCTGTCCCTCATGCCTCAGAACAGGATATATCAGGTGTGTGTGTCCAAAAGTAATACAGAGGATTATAAAAAAGTTAGAGGGTTTGTTTTAGTTTTTGCCAAGAAGCATCTGAAAGTAGACGAGGAAGAAGAGGGTGACTTATTTAATGTTTGCTGTTCCTCTAGCTGGTGAACTCCATGCCTCCATCAGATCTTGGTGATTTTCTCCGTCGCCCGGACACTGTTGACAACAGTGCAGAGCTCTGTGTGATCTACAACAACTACATCCAGACACCGGTGTTCCTGCAGACTGTACGCACCACACACATGAACACACACACACAGAAACACAAACACGCACTGATGATATGATAACATTACCGTGTATATTTGCTACAGGAGTCTCTCCCGGCGGCAGTGCGGCAGCCCACGCTGCCATGCGTCTGGCCAATGGCTCTCATGAGCTCCAAGTGGTCAGAGGTCAACACTTGGTTTGACAAAATCCTTCCGAACTACTTGGCCTTCCTCACAAAGAGTCTGATCAGCCCCGGTGCCACATACAACGCCTCCTGCCTGGCCTTTCAAAAGCTGTATGTTTGGTTTTCCCAACACTATATGCTAAGTTTGTGAAAAAGTTTTTTTGTATAATTTTGGGATGTTTTCAAATCATGTCTTTTGGTTTCATTTTGTTTTTCAGAGTTTCAGTTCTTGGTACATACAACTACACTGCTGCAAACTTTATGAGACAAGATGTGTACAACACCATCAGAGTCTACCTCACTTCAGGTCAGTGTCCATCACAGACACAACAGTCTTTACATCTTTAACCTTGTTGCCTGGGTAATTTTAAGGCCCCTGTAGTGACCAAACAACAAATCTAGTGACACTTTGGGTCTTAACTCTTCTCTCATGTCACGTCTCTGATCTGGCTGGAATCAGCAACACAATCAGTACAGCCAATCAGCAGCTAGACACAAACGTGACTGAGCTATTTACTCCAGTACTGTACGTAAGTACAGTTGTGAGGTACTTGCACTTTACTTGAGTATTTCCATTATATGTTTTACTTTATAGTTCTTTCACCAATGCCAATTTCTGGCGGAACTCCTGCTCCTTTGTTTTTGTTCCAAATTATTTTGCTTGACTCTTGAGTGAGTTTATTCCAGCATCTGGGTCCTCTCTATTAATGATACTTCAGTTCTGCAGTCAACACAACAGTCTATGCAATTCCAATGATATGACTAGTGTGCTGTGTAGCAGAGGCTTGTTGGTTTACAGTGCTAAGATCAGTATCTCCAAATGAATGTGATGTTAATGAAGATGTTTCATGTAGCACCTTCAACATAGATGAGAGGGTTGTGAGGAGAACAAAATGGTCCAATATATTTATAAATGATGTCTTTTAGTTATTTTTTATTTATCTCTCTGGCTTTTCTCAGAGAAATCCTCCATGTAAATGTTTGTAATTTGTTGTTGTAGCGACGGTGCCAAGGTGTTACAATCCGAGCAACCCACAGCTAAACTCCACAGCCTGGTTCGCTGAGTACATCGGCCCTTTCATGCCTTTCCTCACTCTGGGGGATCTTCAGACTTTTGGATCTGCACAGGTACTGAATTCAATTTAGGGTACTTTTAACCTACAGCTCTGGTTTTGTTCACTGAGATTGAAATTAAGAAAGGAATAGTTGAAGATAGATGGATTAACGATGTACCCTCTCTCCTCTCTGCAGGTTATACAGGTGTTCACAGTGAACCTTCAGAACATCGCCCTCTTCAATCAATCCGCCTTACCTCTCAACCTCACCAACTACTACACTAGCCTCATTTATCAACAGGACAGCAACTTCAACCCCTTACTGTTAGTCCAAACCTATAAATTGTGTTTTACCTTTATGTGTTTACTATCTGTAAACCGACTCTTCTCTCTCTGTCTGCAGACTTCCTCTGATTTTTCGGTGTGTGGTTCCTGGTCCAGCATTCACCCAGCTCACTGCAGCAGAAACTCTAATAGTTCTGTACAACCTGACCACTCTCTGTACAAACCTGGATCCGCAGGTAATGAACACACACACAAAATTCACGTGCATTTACGCTAAGACGTACATATTTTATTACAAACAGATGGGTGACAATTTAAAGGAAAAACTTGAAGAAATGGACATGAGGTGTCACTGAAGGATTTGATGAGTATGAACCTAATGTGAATATCACCAGATCTCCATGCAACTGATCACCTCTGTGGGGCTTTGGATCCAAATCTCCACCATGACTGTTAATCCCTCCAGGTTCAGAGACTTGTAGAATATATGCCAGGAAGCCTTGAAGCTGCTCTGCAGGCTTGTGGTTGTCCAATTTACTAGCACACGTTTGTTTTATCTTTAAATTTGTCACCAGTTCGCTGAACTCTGATGCTATCTCTCTATCCTTACTTTTTTTCCCAGCAATAAGCGATGAGCTAAACATTCTATAATTACAACATTTGGCTGTTGTTGTGTCTGTAGTTTGTCTGATTGTGACACATTTCACGAGAACCTCACAATTAAACCTTTATACACATCATATTGCTAATCAATCAACTTCATGATCACCGTAATAGTTCTGAATTATTTTCAGCTTGTAGTTTCAGGTCATAAACATTAATTAGGATGAAATTCACTGAAAGACACTGTAGTGTCTCTGTCTTTTCACCAAACCAAAGGCTGATTACAGATATTTGAGTTTTACATTTCTTAACTAACAACTAAATGCAATTACATTTGATATGAGATTTTAAAGGGTCCTGATTCGACAAGGAGAATAGATTTTGGATTTAAACCCCAACCCTACATCTACATGTTCCATAACAACCACACAATGTAAAACTCTTGACCTACCATGAAGGTATAAAGTTGTTTCTTATATTTAAAAAAGTTTTTAAAGTTACACATTTTTCACAGTTCATCCAAGCAGCATTCTACCATCAACTTATAGTTTTTGCAGTAGGTTAATTATTGCTTTGGCAGTGAATCATACCTTGGTAATGTGATGCAAGTGGATTACAATGTTCATGGAGTATTATTGTTGTCTGTCAGATGGAAAATCTTAAAAGTTTCTAATGGTGGCATTTCTTCTTCTTGTCAGAGTTTTAATTAAATAAAAAAAAATCAATCTGCCAATACTGGGCAGCCATGTTTTCGTTTTTGCCAGGCGCTCTTTGTCTTTGTCTTTGTCATTGCACTAGCAACTCCTCCTGGTCTGTTCGGGGGGATAACATTAATTTCAGCATGTTACACCCTCCCACTGAAGCTCTTCATTGTCAGAAAGTGATTGGTTCCTGAGGGTAGATAGTTGTGCTTTAGAAGGTAAAAGTAACTACACCTACAAAAGTACTACAATGTAACATGTATAGGGAACTGCCTTAAGAACAAGGCTCTGTGCAAAATACAAACGCTTCTCTACTTGACACAAAAATACATGTTTTTTACTTTTTGTTCTGTAGATTTCTGCAGCTTTGGCGGGTGACCTTGGTAACAACATTGGCCCTGCAGCCATTTCTGCTCTCGGCAGCCAATGCAGTGGCTTGTCCACTGGTCAGATCATGACGATAAAGCCTCAAGACCTTTTTGCATCCCTCAGCATTCTCAGCAGTGTGTCAGGCTGGGATCAAGGTCAGGCCAATGCCATTATCCAGGCTCTGATATCTTCTGGGATGATACAGGTAACTGCTGTCTGTCATTGTGTGTTTTATTGAACTTTGATTCGAGATGCCGAAGGTTGTGTCTGTGAGCACACCAGTCACAATAAAGCTGCCTCATCTGTGTGATCCTTCCTTCCATTTCCATCCCACCAGATCAACAGCGCAGCGTCATTGTTCATGCTGGGATCTCTTGTTATGGGTGTTCCCACTGCAATTTTCAAAAGCATCAGCGGCTCCCAGCTGCTTATTGCATCCAAGAATTCTACATTTCTGGGATACTTCATGTCCACTCCAGAGATCATCCAGCAATTATTTGTCACTCAGGTAGGACAGCTTCATTTCTGTTATAGAATTTTATTTATATAGTCCAAAATCACAAATTTGCCCCAGAAGGTATTCCAATTTCTACATTTAAAAATGTATTAAGTTTTCTGCGCATAGAGGACCAACTGTTGTACACACAAAGTGTGTCTGACAACAGAGGGAACTGAGCTCTCTGGTCACCTTTTATTTATCCAAAAGTAATTAACACATTCCTTCCCATGTGGTGTCCTTTGAAGTAGGCACACCCAGATAAGCCGATATGACATTATATATATCAACCACGTAACTTAATTAAAGTTTACGATTTTTACAGGCGACACAGACCTAAACAAAGGAATTCTCTTGTCTTTTAGATCTGGTCACCATTTGAAAAGGCCAGTTTAGGGTCACACATAGTATGTAGTAAGTTAGGAACTTTATTGTTGACTTTGTGGAAATTGTGTTCACCTTCACCACATAGTGTTAAAATCAATACAGAACTATGATGAGGAAAAACCGCAGGTACACGGTATCAACATTAATACAGCAAAATAAGAATAAAACACCATAAAATGACACAAGGACACAGACATGCTAACATACACCTTATTAACACATATGACCTCAAACTAACATTTACAGTGTGTTACCAGTTTATTACCTAAACCTACACTCTATTTAATAGATTTTTGTTGTAGTCAATTTGAGACAAAGTCAGATGAGGCCTGGCAGCAACCATCATGCTACGTTCAAAGTCAAAACTTTGCCCGTTCCAGGTAAATACTTATTGATGCTGCAAATGCTAGAGGCCCTGATTTTTTTTCTAACCTCTGAGAGGTTGAGGTGAGAGGTTAAAGTGATTTAACCTCTCGCCTCACCTAGCTGCAGTGAGGTAGACTTCGAGACACCATGATATCACTGTTGGGTGTGGTTACAGGTGCACTATTCTGACCACACAGTGATGCTGGATATTGCCAGAGGGGAAACAGACTTTTAACCAGAGGGCATTGAAACACACATATATCTTACTTCTCACACCCCCACCCAGATCATATCCGTGAACAGCAACAGTGATACGATCATACAGAACGTTCCAGACACACTGGCTGTGGAGATCCCTCATGTTCTGCTGCTGGGCTTCTCAAATACAGACAGCGTTATCATCACACTCAACAAGAAGAAATGGAAACCGCAGCAGGTAGGGGGATGCAACACTGAAACACACACTATTGTAGTGAAGGCACCCACTGAACAGTATGTCATTATACACTGTGTGTGTGTGTGTGTGTGTGTGTTTTTCAGGTCGAGTTGTTCTTTAATGTAATAGCTGTGGACAATGCGACTGCAGTGCTGGGAAGTCCAAACAAGTGAGTTTTGGAAAGGCTTTCAATTATGCAAGAGTTTACACAAAATACCCAATCAGGAAATGTCCTGTAGGTGGGTTGAAATATGTACATAACATACTGTGTGTGTGTGTGTAGTTTGTCATCCTCAGTGCTGCAAGGGTTCACGTCCACCTCCGTGGGGACCTTTCAAAAGGCACAGATCAAGAGTCTGATAAAAGCCTGTCGGAGGACAGGCAATAACAAGGTCAAACTGGTGGAGACTCAGGTGAGATGAGGGGGAGAGTCTGTGTGTGTGTGTGTGTGTGTGTGTGTGTGTGTGTGTGAAGCGGCAGGATTACTAAATTTCTTAATAAATTCATGAAATGCAATTGAAACAAGACGTCTAGGTTATACTGTATGTGGCCTAGATATTAAAAAGTATATGTTGTAAATCACCAAATTGCCGCTTAGTGGAACAATAAAATAGATGAAAACCAACCTGATGACACTTTTTTGCTCCAGTTGACCTGCATGTACAACTACATTAAAGGGGACTCAGATGCCACCAGCTTTGACCTCTATCCTCCTGATGTGCTGCTCTACTATGAGTAAGTTTAACATTATTTGTGTTGGACATGATGGTAAAACAGGTTTTGTTATAATGACACAGCTTTCAGAGCAGTTAGAGTTAGTTAATGCTTCTTTGTCTCTTTACAGTTACTCCCTGGTGCCACAGGCCAACTGCAGATTCTATTTTCAACAGCTGGCTAATGCAGACTTCTCCGTCTTCTCAACCATCCTCAGCTACAAACTGACCGCTCTGATCGCTAATGCCAGGAGGTGCCTGGTGAGTCCCTGAACATCACAGCATTACATCTAAAAGGACTGTTTTCCCAAACAGGGATTTAGCCAAATTCAAGACAAAAAAATGTGGTTAATTCAGGGTGGCAAACTCAGATATAGTTTGCAATCATCCACAGAGTTCCTCTCAGACTTGAATTAACTGATTTCCTGAACATTGGAGTTGCTCTAGGACTCAAAGGAAGCAGATTTTTTAAATTTTAACCAACAAGCATCACCTACCAGATAAGTACTTAAGACCCAAACGTACTGAAAGTGTCAAAACTACACCTTTTGTTTTAAATGGCCGAACATGCACCAAAAGTGTTAGAGGCGCGTGAAATGCCTTATTTTGATGTCGGAGCCTCATATGAGGACGCAGCAGTACCGGTTAACAGACTCACCCTGTATCATCCAGTAATTGTTTTGCAAGTCACAAGTATGACTCAAGTCACATCCCAAGTCAAGTCCCAAGTTAAGACAGGGAAGTCCCAAGTATTTCTTTACAGGCATTTAAGAATAATAAGGATAATTTATCATCATTGATGAACCCCACAAAGAATACTGCATTGTTTTCAAGCTGTACTTTGCCTTAGAAATCATTACAATGTCCAGTAGATTTCCGTTTTAGCTGTGCGCCATAGGAACACCAATTGACACACGTCAAATTAGGAACTTACAGTGTGTTTGGGCCTTAATTGACCGAATCAACCAACTCCGAGACCATAATCATTTTTGTTTCCGAGACCATTTTGCATGTATAAAAAAGTGGACATCTGATTTTCACTGTCGGTTTTAACTCATCCAACTCCTCGAAATTAGTTATTTGTGATCCAATCTAATCTTTTATGAACTGCTCCCAGGTCATTGTGTGCAAAAACCAGTTAGTCTTCATCTTATGGATCTATTAGATGAAGACTAACTTTACTATGAAAACTGAGAAATCATCTATGAATGAAAATAAAAATGACAATATATGTAGAAAAGTTATTGAATGTTGAAAGGTTTGCCTCCCTCACCTTTACCTCTGCCACCTAAAGTATTTTGCTTTGTTTTCTTATTAATTAGGAGATAATTACAGTATTTAAAGCTCCCTAGATCTGTATGCCCTGTTTTTCAGGCATTAAGATATTGATGTAATATTTTCTTTTTCTTCTTCTGACTGAAAAGAAAATCTAAACAACATTTAGGAATAAAATAAATATTCTAATTTGTACATTCAACTCCTTTTATTTTGTAAGGGTATAACAAGCACAGTTTTGACTGGGGATAACATATCAGTGTTGGGAAACATGTGCTGCACTCTGGATGGGTCCTACATCGTGAACTCTGACCCGTCCATCCTGAAAGCACTCAATAACTGCCCAGACTTCACCAGCACTCAAGTGGCTGCTGTTGAGACTCTACTGGAGAGCGGGAAAACACCATACGGGTACGTCAAAAGCAGCAATACATCTAATTTCATCTAATTAAACCTCTTAGTTATATATCCTTACAGTATCAGCAATTGTATTTCTTACCAGCAGCCTTTTTTTTCGTTTAAACTATCCCACTATGTTCTTCTGTATCTTTCCAGAGCAAGATAATGACTGAAAACAATTTTAAAACCGGAAACAAATAATAATTTAGTCACCAGTTAAAAAGTGGACTTTTGTTTCAATTTCAGTTTGATACCCTCTTTATTAGGCTGTTTGTTTCTTGATAACTAGAGCTCCATCAACATGGAATGGACAGACTCTGGTGAACCTCGGGATGTTGCCGCTGTATTTGACTTCAAACTTCTATAGTAACTTTGACAAAGTGAGTAACACATTTAGTAGAAAAGGCGACTGCATTTCCATGTGTCTGTGGCATTACGTCACCTGTCTGGTGACAGGTGTTGTCAACACCTGGTGTTGGATTGAGGTTGGTGATGTTTTTTGTTTTTTGTTCTTGTGAGCAGCAAACAAAGCGGAAATTCTTGAAGTACTTCCTGAACCTTATTGTGAGCAACAGAGTGAACTTGCAGAAGAGGGCGGCACTGCTGGACCAAATAAAACAGTCTCTTACAATGAAATCAAAGCGATCTATAGGTGAGTCTCCCTCCGTTATGCTGCTTTTCCTTTATGACTTCTCTACTTTAACACATTTTCTCCCTATGTTTTAGTAACCGAGTGCACTGTAGGAATAATCACCCAGGTGACTATTAGTGATGTGACGTTCCCCTTTGACTATAACGACATAAAACAGTTCAACTCCTGCCTCAGTGCCACCACTGTTAAAGACAACTTGGATGCCATTACTGGGAATGTGGTCCAGGTGGATTACCTCAACATTGTTCTCAGCAAGCTGAGAGAGGTATGTGATGGGAGCCAGTAAAGATGTGATTGCTTTGCCTTTTTTCTGTGTTCAAATGGCTTTCAGGAGCCAAAAAGGGTACTGTACACATGCAAGCACATACATGAACCTGTCTTTTAGTTTTCAATACATTTAAATTTCAAAGGAAACAACAACAAAACAGAAAAAATCGTAACTGTTGCAATGTTTTTTTTAATCGCTCTTGGCAGAGAAACAAAAAAATGCCAACGGCAGTGGACAGGTGTTACTTTGTTAACAGACTAGACGTAGGTAGTGTTCCATGACAATTATGAACATGTGCCCCCACATATGGATGGCCACAGCAGGAACAGACAGCAAAAAACGAAATATCAGAAGTTGTTATTAGGCAATTAAACACACACAC
>JAVQJD010048498.1:0-36570 GCA_036023655.1 Nannoperca australis | reverse complement strand
GAAAGGACCCATTGATGTGCACTCAACAATAGCAAAACCCAAACAAGTCAGTTGTCATATAAGGAATCCCATAACAGAATGAATTCCTAAGGGCTAGCAAGGACAGACAGAAAGACAGTATCATAGCCCACCTGCCGTTATGTTCAGCACTTTAATGTGCAGCACAGTAATAGTGCCAGTGTCACAGTGAAATGACTTCCTTTAGTTTGAATCCCTTTGACAGGGAAACTCCAGGTACTTTTGGCAGTTACATTCTGCCCATTTGTCACCAAGCAATATGTTGACAGAAGAGCAGCCTGACTGGTTTTCAGTCATCGTTTAATGTCACATTACAGCCATACCCTATTTTCAGGCTACTAGATCAGTTCAACATGTGGTATATATATATATTTTTTTACAATTACTATTTGGTTTGTGCATTGAAATATGCCTTTCAGTGTTGACAAAATGGGGATTTGAAAGAAGAAGTTGCATTTTATCAGATTCTACTGTAAAAAGTCAAGTATTAGTCATTTGCACTTAAGAACAAGAATGGAATGAATGAAACATGGCATAAACAAGAAACTGAATGTATAAATGTGACCATTTTATAATCACCAATGCAATTATCTCTCTATCCAACTGAAAACAGCTGGATAAGATGACATATGGACAGATGTCATAGCATAGTTAATGTCAGTTGGATATAAAATGCCATGCAGCTATTTTACAAAAGCTGATAGACACCATGTTTATCATTATGAGTTAACCTCTCAGTACAACTCAGTACACAGTCATGTTTAGTTCAGGGTGAGAGACTTCTTCCCTTTTCCTCCTTATTATTGCAATCACTGCAACAATCGCTCCAACCAAGAGCAGCCCCACTAGTCCTGCCCCCACGGCATACGCAGTAACATTAGAGGCTGCTGGTGGCTCAGCTGTAGGGCTAGTTTCACCTCTCCTTGTTTTCACTCCTTGTTCAGTTGAGCTCAAAATGATCTCCTGTTTAAGGATGCATTTGTATGTGTCATGCCAGAATTGGTCATCACTGAGTTCATCTTCCGCAGTATATTCCACAACATAATCATCTTCGTAATCGTCCTCTTTCAGGAACTCAGGGACTCTTAAAACAACACACGTGTAGACCCCTAGATCTTTCATCTCTACAGGGGAGATCACCAGCGAGGAGCCATTCTCAGACAGAGTCAGTCTGCCCATCAGATCCTCTGGGATGGGAACAGGCCCATTGATTGAGTCATGGATAAGTTCATATTCACCTGATGACTTTAGGTGGTGCCACTGCACCTTTTGGAAATTATTTTCGCCAAGATCACAATCTAGAAAGACTTTCCTGCCTTTAAAAACAGCATCCTGGGATTTCTTTTCAGGGCAAAGAACCAAATTATACTGCATTTCAAATAAAGGGGAGATGCATGAATATTCCCCACTATATTCATCAGAGACCGCAGGAATTACCAATGAGAAGTCCTCTGATCTGTCACCAAATGATATGTACATGTGATTGTTCGCCAGGCTGCTAGCATTGATACTCCCCAGCGGTGTCTCCCATTGCTGGTTGTTACCATCAGAGGAGCAGTTTAGCACCACTCTATCCCCTTGTGAGGCAAAGATGTCCCTGCTCTTACTACGGTCTGGCAGGTACATGTTTTGGAAACTAAGACAATTTTTACCTTTGATTACAAGACAGTAAAAGTGTTGGTTATTCTTTAACACACTGTTGACAAGCACAAGCAACGCCCCACTGTCTCTGACCTCCATGACACCCTCATCCAGCAGAGGGTCCAGCGACACATTGCTGTCCAGGAAGAGTGTGAGCTTATAATATGGATACTTTTCATGGTACCAGCGAACAGAGGTTCCCTCCTGACCAATGAAGGTGCTGTTGCACATAAGCTCAACCCCTTCATCTTCTTCCTTCACTATGATCTCTTCAGATTCAACCTCCTTATCGCACACAAAGAGCTGCTGCGTGTGCTGGCTTACTAGTGTCTGGTTCTTCCAGCATTCCCTCCTATAAATACCTGAGTCCATGTGTGTGAGGTGACTGATCTGCAGCCCGGGCAGGTGCTGATGTTTGTTGATGTGGATGCGGCCCTGGAGGTCTGCAGGTGGTGTGCTGTCGGCTGAGGAGTTGCCAAGCAGCTGGTCTCCCTCGGGAGCAGCTCTATAAACAGCAATATAGTCCACTGCGAAACAATACCCCATCTCAATACTTCTGCCCTGCGCTCTGAACACAGGCTCTGGCTTCTCACTGTAGACCTGGTGGAAGAGGAGGAAAAGCAGAAACCCCAGAAACCTGATCGAGGTCATGTTGTCCGTCTGTCACACTCAGATGTGTGTTTGCACTAAGCCCATTTTAGTGCATCCACTTTTGGTTTGTCACTTTGGTCACGCCTCCAGCTATATCAGTTTCCTCATCTGCCACATTCTTCCACAAACCTAACCAAACACACTCAGAAGGGCACACACACAGCCTCAGACAAGCACTCAAACAGACACTCCACCCTGGCATGCAGGTACACACACACACACACACACACACACACAGACACATGTCAAGTTACTTAATGAGTAACAGGAGTGGGAGAGGCATTAAAGTCATTAAAGTGAGTTATGTAATTGTAATAAGTCTGAGACCAATAAGGCTAAACAAAAGCCAAGAGGCAGAACATTGTATCCATGATTTTATTAAGGATGTTCATTCATAATCAAAGTTCCTCAGAACTGTTCTTACTTGGCCATTAGCCCTATCCTTGAAGAGCACCTGGTATTTTACCTTTTTGCTTAAATATTACAAGCACTATCGCTTGACCAATGTAGCTCTCCCTATTTTTTTCCTTAATAAAAATAACACATTATGCTGGTTGCACATTAACTGTCCAGTTGAACAGGTTTTCACTCAGCTTTGGGTGTGGTCCTTGTTGCCCGACAGCAGTTAGAGGGAAAGTTGTGTTGTGCGAGAATTCTGTGCAAGCTAGACTGATTGAACTTTTGCAATTGGATACAACAATGATTTTATTGAGTGAACACACAAATCTCAAGTATCAGGTAATCTATCACTGTTGCTTAGTAGTTATCCTTTATTTTGCAAAGGGAGGAAACAAAAGATTCAATGTGTGTCCTGGTTTCATATTGTGCAGCCGTTGAGTTATATACAACAACAAAGTTATACCATCCAAATGTGTCAAGTCAAAGAATATTGAGGAATTGATTGTGTTCGTCACTGCTTCTACTAGTGGCCTCCTAATGTTACACTTTGTCATAACAAATGTTTTTCATATTGTTCATATTATGTTAAGCTTTTATACCTTAAATGTCATTGTTAATGTGTAATGTGCTTTTTAATCACACTACATAGTTGTGACGTAGTGGGACTTTGATCTGCTATAAAAGCAACAGGACAGTTATTATATTACTTGTCATATTACTCGACTCTTTCACTCTATAAAGCCTGATGTAACAGCTCTTTCTGGCTAATAAATAGCACAAGCTAACTCTACTACTCTAAAAATCAATCCTTCCCTCCCTGGTGTTGTATTCAAGGTCAAGTGCCTGCTTCTAAATTGCACATCAATAAAATCACAAAAGGAAAAACACAAGGTTAAACTTGTGATATACAAATTAAAGCAGAATTTGCAGCAAAAGTGATGATTGTTGTTGAAATGTGAAACAATGAGAGGTTTGTTGTATTTGTCTGCTTATCAAAAACTGCGGTGTCTGTTGATAAAGCAGGCTTTCTATCTCTTGCTTTCGGTTTCTCTCCTTTCAAATGCCTGGAGTTTACTCTAGTCTTTTGGGAACTAAGGACATACACACTGCCGGGGAAAACCCTGTACTTTAGCCTTGTGTGCAGTAAGTGGGCCAGGTGGTGGCTTGGTTATCTAGGGAAATTCCACCATTTGCTTTATCAGGAGATGTCTGGCCAGGTTTTAAAAGGTCAGTGAAATTGATGGACTGTGGTGCAAACACCCTAGAGTACCTACCTGAAAGAGAATTGATGTGACGATGGAGTCGCTCAGTGAAGGTAGTTTCTGGATGCCACAGCAGTCCTAGTCTAGTAAGTGGACAAGAGGAACTCATTTTGGAAAGTTCTCTGGACAAAGTTACTTTGGTGATGAGGCATATTTTAGCAGCCTGTACCACATTCTCAGAGGGGCTTGACACAAACTCATAGACTCTCTGTCTTCAGTATGGAAATGATCACATTGAATCACAAACACTTCACAGAGCTTGGATTGGATGATTCTTCATACTGCCAGTCTCAGCTAAGCATTTTTGTACACCTCTTGGCTCTGTCTATCTGCCCATTCTGACATGCCAGTGACAATTTCTCACAGATTTTGATATGAAAAAAAATCCCTGCCTGTGTTTATAGTTCTTTGTTCCTGGAGAAATATTTTGCAAGATGAGGTAGATACTGGCGTGACTTTGGTCAAACCCTTGATTAAAGCCAGGCAAACAGGTTGACTGCCAACAGAAGAAGCGTGAATGGCAGTGTTTACTCTGCCGGCCCGCATGTTGTTCCACATCCCTGCCTCACTATGAAGAAAGTTGTTTCCCATGAAACACATGAAAAATCAAATATATGTATCTCTTTTCTGTGTATGTGTTTGGACACGATCTGTCTGAGACACAAATTGTAAATAACAAGATGATCTCTGATGACCAGCTCGCTCCTGCCAGCATATTGGGTATTAAAAAAAAGAAAGCGGCACCAACCTGTTTTCCTTTGAGGCATATCATCTGTTTACTAGTACATAAACTATAATGAACCCAGCGACCCACTCACCAGCAGCAGCTTCCGCACTGCTGAGGGAACAGCTTGCAGAGCTGGTGATCAAGCATCATGATTAAGCACCAACTGCGAGAAAACTCTCCGTGTGTTCAGTCCAATTCAGCCCAGCACTGATTACACTCATCAGGGCCCCGTATGCTGCAGGGTTTGGAGGCTCACCAACTGCTGTTTGAGATACAGATTTTTGCCAAAAATATTTAATTACCGGACATTTGGGCTGCAATAAAGGAGCAGAGCTTTGAAAAGAGGAAGGAAATAGGGGCAATGGGAGCATAAAATCAAGTAACATTCACATGTCTACATCAACGTTTCTACAAAATGATTTTTCCCCCCTAAAAAGATTAAACCTATTTCAGTGTCACGTTTGAATTCACAAGATCTTAGTGGCGCTTTAGACCCTCGCTGCCTCTGCGTGACGCTGTGGCACACAAGACAACACAGTGCAACAGTAGAAGAAGAAATCAGTTCCATAACAAAACGTCACATCCTCTAACCGCTGCTAAAGGTAACTAAAGGTTTTCTAACAAAAATATCGACATACAAGCAAAACTCTCCACATATTTACAGTCGCTGACAGTAATCATGTTAAGTCAGATGACATGTGATCCCGTGATGCCAGTGGTGTGGCGGTAGGCCACTGTTCCGCCTGTTAGCGAACTAGCAAGATATATACCTAGCATGTTAATTGAAAATACTTTTATTTTGAAATCGTTGACTTAACGCATTTAGTTATCCGCGCAACCTGTAGACGTGATGTTAAGACTTCACTCTGCTGGCAATACATTGCCGAGTTACACTTAGGCACTATTTGATATTCCTTGTGTTATCTGGTTGTGATCGACAACGGGTCATTGACTGGGATGTTTCGGTTAGCTCATGCTTTTCCACGCTCCCCTACAGTGCGACACAGCTGGCAGCATTTGTGCACAATAACCATTATCCTCAGTTAAGAAACCCGTATTACAAAGGCAAGGCTGCGATGAATTACCCAAAATAGCATTTAAAAACAGCTGGGTACTCCCCGTGTCAAAGCAGAGAGATCAAGTTACAAAGTGTTCCAAGGAGGAGGATGCATATTGAAGATTTTTGTCAGTACTGTCAGTTCTTTTTTTAAAGTGAAAGTTCATATAAGTAGCACTGCTGTTTTTGTTTGTTAAAATGTACTTTTTTTGTCTGTGTGGCTCAGTGACAAGTCAACAAGAAGCTCCAGAAATATTCCCCGGCTGTGGCTGTGCACAATGTCAGGAAGATATTGTTGCACTGCATGATATTTATATGAATAGTGGAACAAACAATATTAGACTCGACAATAAGAATTGTCAGTCTCCTGTCCTGACAGATGCACGTGACCAGCCATGCTAGACCTCTGGTCTTACAGAGCATCACCACAGCTACTGCAATAGTTTGATTAACCTTTTACTGTGCAGTGCTGCAACCTCTCTGCTCAAGCTGTCATTATCCATCTCCATCTGTATTTTTAGTAAGTAGCTGCCTGCTTGGTTGTCATCCACTGCAGTTCCTTCTCTCGCTCCCTCAGGTGTTCAGTCTCAGGATTTTGCATCAATGTTGCGCTTGATCGCAACATCCCTGTGCTTCCGGTGCCAACATGTCACGGCTCTAGCTTTAAACCTAAGGCCATGTGCAACACTGGGCTCAGCAGAGAACCAGCAGACCGTTGAGGCTCTCTATGATCTCTCTGTGGACATCCAGAAGGTCCGGAAACTTAAGGGCTGGGTCCTGCATCAGAGCCCAGCATATACTAAGGAGGTAGCTCACTTGCTGCAGGACATGGGAGCCTCGGGCTCCATTGTTGCCCGGATCCTAGCGGCTCACCCTGAGGCAGTCCTCTGTCACCCAGAGAAGATGCAGGCTCAGAGGGAGCTGTGGATGTCCGTGTGTCCAAACCAGAAAACGCTGGTTGGTATCATTGAAAAATTCCCAGCCTCTTTCTTCACCTCCTCCAGCCACCATGACAACCAGCGGAACAACATCGCTTTTTTCCAGAGCTTAAACCTCAACAAGCGAATCATCACCAAGCTCATGGCCAGCGCTCCGCAGAGCTTCAGCCGACCAGTAGAGCAGAACGAGGTGATGGTGCACGCCCTCCAGCAGGCCTACCAGGAGCTTGGGGGGGAGGAGGCCAACATGACTATATGGCTTCAGAAGCTGCTTAGCCAGAACCCATTTGTTCTCCTCAAGCCCCCTGAGGTGCTGAAGCAGAACCTGCTGTTCCTGAGAGACAAGGGCTTCAGCACGGCAGAGCTCCTCAGCCTCCTCTCCAAACTCAGGGGCTTTGTCACCGAGCTGAACCCGGAGA
Organism: Nannoperca australis; assembly: GCA_036023655.1. Taxonomy (NCBI): domain Eukaryota; kingdom Metazoa; phylum Chordata; class Actinopteri; order Centrarchiformes; family Percichthyidae; genus Nannoperca; species Nannoperca australis. The sequence continues at coordinate 29,458 of JAVQJD010048498.1, read as the reverse complement.
GCATGCGTTGCACCCTGGCGTACTCCCAGGACACCATGGGCTGCTCCGAGGCAGAGCTGCGGGACATCATCCTCAACTGCCCGGCTCTGCTTTACTACCCTGAGGCTGTTCTTGCTGAGCGCTTTAAGGGCCTCCTCAGTGCGGGGATCAGCATGTCTCAAATCAAAGAGACTCCAACCGTTTTGGAGCTGACCACGCAGATAGTGAATCATCGCATCCAGCTACTGAGGGCACATCGTTATGACGTAAGGACAGGTAGCCTGGGGGTCCTAAATGGCACTAAGAAGGACTTTGAAGTGAGCTATGGAAAACTACAGCTACGGAGAGAGAGACCACTTTTTAATCCTGTTGCCCCTTTAAAAGCAGATGACTGACAGAAGCTGTGTGGACTGATGTGAGTGAATTATAGTTGTAACTGGATGAATACTGTTCTGTTCCTGCGATTATTTATATCAGTACTATGTCAGTATCAGATCAATAAAGGTGCTCTCATTTTAAGCAACTCATTTATCATCAGCTATGTGTGTTTATTTCTATGATGTTAATTGAATTTGTCAGTAAATCCTGACAGTGAAGATGCCTGAGATCAATCTCAAAATGCAGGATGTGAATGGGAAAGACGGGCTTAAATTCATTTTTTTCTTCCCTCATGTGCTGGTATGAGGGATCACACTTGAGCAACGTTTCACTGAAGAGAATTTGTATTGACTCCCGTTCTGCTGCCAAATTCTCCAACCTTGTGGAACGAAAAGTAATCAAAATCCAATTATTGCTTTATTTTTCAAGCCCTGGTTAAAAATTAGGCTAGGTAGTGTGACTCTAAACACCAAATGCAAAAAAGTGTCAAATTACATTTTGCAGTTGTTGTTCAGACCAAAGTAAACTGTGTTTACACCTTGTTTATCAGATGGTACTACACATGAAAAGCAGCATACTTTTATTGCAGGTGTAAATTTATCTCGTAAGAGACGAGGACGGTTATGCAACGACTCCTCAGAGTGATAACAGGAAGTAAGACAAATGCAATGGTGTCTTAATGTGTCACGCTTTTTAGGGAAGATGTAGCCCCTTGCCAAATAAAGAATTTTATTACAGCTTATTTACAAGTTACCTCACCACAATAACTTACATAAAACACTGCCTGTAATGACAGATGTGCTGACTCGTCTATCAAATGTATTACTGAGTATTGCTGAGGCTTTTCAGACCATTTTATTTACAGCCTTTGCAAGTGTCTCATTTTCGCACAATGTTCTTGGCAGCACAACTGCTCCCCTCAGGGAGGAAATCTAACTGTGTCTCAGATTTTTATTGTTACTTTACAGATGGTGGCACTTTATTATAAGCTATTTCACTACTGAAATGTCATGATTTCAAATGAATTCAAATGCACTCACATGATGCGATAAAAAAGGCAGGAAAAGGAAGTTCCTTTGAATTGAAATTGGAAATGGTTTATTTGAATGCACTCTGCAATCTTAATTCAAAAAGCAGTTGAGTTTTAATGCATTTATGCTAAATAGATTTTCCATTATGTTTGGCTTTATTAATAAGGTTTTCAGGTCTATGTGCGTCATATGGAGGTAGAACGACTGCTTTTGGGTTAGTGCCCACATTTATTTTAGTATAAGCCACAAAATCAATATACAATCTTACTGAGCATTGTCTAAATCAAGAGAGGGCATTGTAAAATGCTCCCTTTCTCATTTTGAATGTGTCTTTATGTTTCAAAGCCAGAAAAAGCCCTTGAAACATGTTTTTTTTGTGCCTTTTAATGGGAGTGAGCTTCCCGGCTAATGAAGCCATGACTTTATGCCTCAAGGTTCCCTTGTTCTTGTAATGTGGACAATCATGGTCACAACAAAGAGAGAGGACTTGTGTGTCCAGAGGGAAAGAGGGAAGGGGGTTATATACGTTAACAACTTCTACTTCCCATCTGCTGCTGTCTGCATCACTCAGCATGGCTCCGTAGTCATGGCAATAGCCACTGGGCAGATGATGCGAAAGTGAGTGCATCTGGTAATGAATTTGAGCTCAGCAGATGAATGCTTGACTAGAGTTCATTTTCAATCCTTTCACAACATGGAAGTCCTGAGGGGCTACTACAGTCCCTCAAATACACTGCAGCTGACGTACTGAAGGTTACTAATAAGTGACATTTTCGTTAATTCATCTTGTTACAGGGTAATGTCTTTCAGTGCTGCTAAGTATATACAAGGAGCTAATAAGGATGTATCAAGGCGAGGCAGATGAGACAAGGCCTCAGGTGTATAAATGCAAGTCACCTCTATTTCTTACCCGCTGTCCTCACGTCCTCTGTGGACTGCCGTGTCGTCCTGCACCATGCTCTTGAATTACACAGACAAGCCAGAGAGGTTAATAAGAGGGAGTATAAATAGTCCTTTTTCATTTCAAACATGACACCGGTTGACATTAGCCACACTTAACTTTTTGCTTTTATGGGTATATCTCACCAGAAACAGATGTCATCTGCAATTAAAAGCTATGATTTCCAGCTGAAGCCAGAACATAGACGACCACTGCTGCAGTAAATATTCCCTATTTGAAGATAGTATGCGTTAAGCCCAAGTCCTGGAATTATTGTTTGGAAGTATATTCATCAAAAGTAGCTAATGTAGGAGAAACATAACCTTTTAAATATGGAAATATTCCATTACAACTCTAGATGCTATCTTGTGTGCCACACAAAGGAAAACCTAAGTTACAATCCTACATTTCAAATTGTTGTTGTTTGGTACCCCCTACATACTCATTTTCCGCCTTAAAAACACGTTATTTCTCTGGAGTTTCTTCCCTTACATTAATATTTACATCATAGACTGGGATTTCAGTGTGCACCAAACATTTCTCTCCCCACCTACACCAGAAAGTTTGTTTTCTGTTATTACTCGTCTCTCAAAAGAGAACCCTACCTGTACCCTGATGAGATAACACAAATATACCGTACATGGGAGGAAAATAAATGTCACATTGATGGACGTTCAAAGAACAAAAGGTAAATAACTTTCTATACTGAACATCGCAGAAGATTTAAACATCTGTCACTACCTGTAATTTCGCTTGTGGAGAGGTGCAGTCTTGGGATCACATCACTGGACTTGTCCCTCCATCTTTTGAATCATTCATTACTGATTTTATCATGGCATTGACTGTTTAAAGCAGTGGTTGTCAAAGCTCGTCCTTGAGGCTCAGAATACGGCTCCTTTTGAAATCTAATGTCCCAGCAGGAAAAGCACAGGTATCACTAATAACATTAATGATGGCTGAACTGCTTTTTCCAGGTGCTGGTATTGTTCATGTTGCCTCTTAATGTTATTAGTAACACCTCTTTGGTTCATCTCTGCAATGTACACGTCTGTGCATGATTTGCATTGGACTTTTTAACCATACAACGCTTCTTTTATGTATAAGTGTATTGTTAGTGGATGCGTTTCTGTCTTAGTGTGTTTCAACTCCTCAGGTTAACGTTGGGTGGAGATATGCTGGGGACCACAGGAGGTCACCATACTCCATGTAAAATAAGGATGTCTGTGCCGTGTGCTGCATGTTATGTAGTGGCTGGGACGAGAAAACCCACTTAAACGGAGTGGAGATGGCACGTGAGGCAGCAGGCATGACTTGAAATGACTGTTAATAATCAAACTGTCAAGTCAAATCAGTTGTATTTATATAGCCCAATACCACACATGTGCCTCAGGGAGCTCCATAATCTGTACAGCATATGACTCCCTCTACTGGAGAAAAAAACCTGCATTTCAGCAACATTACCAGCTGAATAATGTTGCTGAAATGCAGTGCCATACCATTTCATGTGTTCAGATTTTGGAGCTGAAAGGAGAATGCTATCTATTTAGTTCTCGGAAGAAGTCTATTTAACAGAAAACTCAAGTTCAAGTGAGACTTGAACCACCAACCTGAAAAGTTTGATGAGGGATTCCCTGCAGATCAAACTGTAGACAGTGCAGAGTACGGAGCTTACAGACAATACAACGTATTGAAATAACTCTAAAAGGTGTCATAGTTCAACTTGATTTGTTTTTGTTTAGATTGTTTTTGTTCTGCTCTTTAGTCAAGTCAGACACATCTTAAAACTGCTTTGACAAAATTGTTTAAAAGTGCAATTATTTATTTAGTGTTGCATATTTCTGACTCCATTGTACATGTGTAACTTTAGGGTTTCCTGTGTATGCATGTTTCTTAATCACTGTTTTATCATTAAATCATTTTAATTTATTCTGTAGTTAAGTCACTGTGGCCATTATTATTAAAACATTACTATTACAAGACCATAAAACCATGAAAACCCAACAGATATAAAGCTTTCTGAGACAGTGTGTGTGTGTGTGTGTACACTCCAAATTAAACTAAATCCACAAAATGCCCTTGTAAGATCTCTGTATCTGGAATATGCTAATAATCAGTTACCAGCAGCAAAAGGTAGGCTTTCTGATTTCCTTTGATCTAGCTCCATCTAGTGGCAAAAATGATCCCACACGACCAGGTGAATAAGGATCATTTTATTCAAAGTGAAAAATAAAGACACAAAAGGTCAGTTGTTCCTCTATTTTCATGAAAAACCTCCTCTATTCACAAAAAAAAACCACACAGGAAAATCAATACGTTTGCCTTTCCATTTCCAACCACAACATATTACAGGATATAATATTTCTCCATATCCATCTAAATAACAAGACAGATGTCAGAGCAAACCAGTAGGATGATTCACACGTCATTATATAAACTGGTATCTGTCATGTTGGCTTGGAAAGGACCAGAGCTGCTGTCAGTGACATCGACCACTGGCTCACTCATTGACAAGCATATTTTCTGAGCAGCTGCGGTATTACTGAGGAAGAGGAGGAGTAACATGGTGACGGCCGAGGGTGGCAGGGGATTTATTTTATACCAAACTGATTATCATATCTGACCAAACAGCAGTGATGGGGAAAATAATTCAGAGTAAATACACATAAAAACATGGGCCCCTGTTAAAGTGTTAAGTGTGCTCACAGTGTTTCAAGTTTTTCCTGGATTACACAGTATAAGGTCATATTCACATGTCTCTATGGTTACAGTCGAAATGTTGAAAGAGGACATGGTTTTCAAGAAAGATTGCTTGATTTTAGTTGTCTACACCGCGTCACCAATCTCTCTCTTGAATACTTGGAATTTGTACTTAATGTCTTTCTCCTCTTGAATTTCACTCGGTACACCAGGAAATCTAGTTTGGAAACAAAAGAAAAAAGGTTGTGTGAGTTCATTACAGGATAAAAAAGGATATTGAAAATAAGAATGAAATGGATAAACAATTCATAATGGATTGATAAACAACCATGAAATGAGACATAAATGAGCTTTTATTGTGGCAGAAAACAAACTGACATAAAACAAGTAATAACAGTAACAATCATTTAATGCCTAATAATAGAAAACACACATACTACCAAAAATAAGGTAAGAATCGACCTTTAGCGAACATCATTTACTAATATAGTATTAAAGATCTGTGCAATTTAAATATCATTGCTCTTACTAACCAATAATGACAGCAACCAGTGATGGTGATGTCAGCAAGTCCTTTTGAGCTGAACTATTTAAACCTATGATAACGCAAGTCTGACAGATAGAGCTGATGTTGATTAAAAAAAGGCAAAAATCACTTCCTCATAAGGCAGCAACAAAGCTTGCTGTTTAAAAGCAGCTCTGCATGTACAAATCACTCCTTTATAACTGCTTAATGCACCATTGAGTTTAAAAGCAGCAGGTCCAGGTACAGCGCCACAGCCTCCAGGTAAGGTCAACCTGCCCTGTAATGGTTTGAGGATGACATAAACACATACCGTTCTTGCACTTTAAATAGTCCTCTGTCAAACTCGGGGAAAAAAGTGTCGCAGTCAAAGTCGGCCATGACGTCCGTCAGGTAAACCACGTCGCACCACGGGTGCTTCAGCGCATCCTGATCACAAACAAGAAGCAGCAGAGATTCTGCGTCACAACAGTATTAACAACCCCGCTTTTCCATGTGTGGTTCAGCTCTGTATTAACACAAAAGGAATCTAAGCTGCACAAGACAACTATGCACGGAAAAGTTGACAGTTTCCTGTTTACCAACCCTGCTGGCGTGGGATCATTTTAAAAGGTTAAATCAACACTGAACTAAATAGGCTGTTGCTCTTTCATCTGCTGTTAATAGTTTGAGATGTATGTTTGTCTTTGTAGACCACAGGGTCTCATAAAGGCCATGCACACCAATAAAAAACTATTAACAGGCCTAATCAGACAGAATAATTAACCTTTTTTGGATTAATAAAAACAGTAAAGGTGTAGGTCCCATTCTGACAGATGCAAGAATGCTAAGAGGACAGTTAGCAACATGTAAATGAATTTGTCTGTACGTGCTCTCACAGTGAAACCAATCAGGCATAATAAGGGCAAACACCTACGGGGGTGTACACCAGGGTCTTTAAACCTGACTTTCGTGTTCTTTAAAGGTTAGCTTAATAGTCCCCATTCACACACACAGACTCAAACGCTACAGGTGCAATGCAAACTGTTAAGCATATTGCAATCAGTGATGTCACAGCAGGCGTTGCCTTAAGATGCCTGAAGCAGCATTCCAGTGTGGGAGTACTGGTTTGTTTCTGTGGCTCTGGACAAACCAGATTACCAGATAGTGCTAGGGCACTTTCAGTTGGCTTCAATCAGATGCTTCGACTCCTCTACCTTGTAGACCTGCGTCCCACCAACAATCCATATGGTCTCAATCAGGTCAGCGAGGGGGGGCTGGGCAGTCAGGCGGACGGCGCTCTCAAAGTCTTGACACAAGAAGTGGGCGTGATCTGGAACCGCTCTGTAAGAGGAGAAATGTCCGGTAGATTGAGAAGGATGAATGACTGAAACCTGGTACTGGTTTCTGGATGGCCACAAATATCTTTCTCCCCTTGTTGATGCAGATGATTGTGTGTGTGTGTGTGTGTGTGTGTAAGAGAGAGAGAGAGAGAGCACTCACTTCAGTGTGGTACTCAGCACCACATGCAGAACATTGGCAAGTGGGAACACATTTTCTGGGTGGGAGTACCAGCACAGTTTACCCCAGACCATCATGTTCATTTTTCCTGAAATAGATACGATCAAATGTTTGACACTAAACTCCACATCTTAGCTGTTGCAGCTCTCACATCTCTTCTAATTGCACAATTTCCAGAACGGGGTTTCAAAACCTTCAAAGTTTGGAGTACCAAATTAACTGCGCCCATATCACAGAGGGAAAACTGTCAAGTAGGGGTAGGTGGTATGGATCAAATCTGTCATCGTATATATCATTTTATATCATGTCATTGATATATATTGAGATGTATATTTTCTGGAATGGGAAACTGTATAAGGATAAAAACAAAATGGGAATGCCCCTTTATGTCTACGTGAATTAAATATCTGAAACATCAAGGTACAAACTGTATAACTGTATGGGAACATCTGCTGACTGCTGATACATTTGTATGATCTTACACTATTGTCAGGTCACCCAACTGTACCGTCAAGTTGGCTGTCAAGAATGCCTATGTCATATTTAATAATTCTTCAATCAGCTATTTGCTGATTTAATAATATTCTTCACAGTTGTAAATATTTAGCAAAGTAAAAATATGTAATTTTGGTAAAAGTACCAAAACATAGATGTGGATTTGGCTGCAGCATTTAAAGTTTTGAGAGATAAAGCCCTAAATACGGTGGCTGTGGTATGACGTAATGTTAATGTTGATGTTGAGGAATACCTGGTCTCGACACCGCCGTGACAGTGTTCAGGAAGTACTGGAATTCAGATCTGTAAGAGTCACATATTTTAAGATGAAATTATTATTAAAATCTTTCCACATGGATCAAAGAATGTACATAGTTGTAACACATATAAAAACACACGTCTCTTCTTTTATTTCTGTACTGTACAAGCTTCCCACGAGGCACCATGTTTATAACTGCTGTACCACTGTCTACTGGTAGTTTGAACCACTACTACTTGCTCCACTGTACTGTACCACTACTAGTGCTGCTGCTTCCACTGTAACAACTTCGAATCAGCGGTAACTTCAGCAGATAACACTTGGACCTGTGACCTTTGTAACGTGTGTTGCTGTTACTGCCACTGCAGCTGAGTTCTGAAGGGTTAGAGGTTAGACTTAGGTAGGTTCCCACTGCTTTCTTGTCGTTTGTTAGTTAGCAACACCTCTGGTCACAGGTGTTTCCCTCCCACATCATCACTGTATGTGTTATTTGTTTTTGACTGAGCATGTATCATCCATCACTCTGGGTTTACTGAAAAACAAATACTCCATATTGGACTGACAATTCTTAGTTGCTGCTTTCGTAGGCTGTACACACTTTTCCTCAATACTTTACATAGGTTTGCTGAGGATGGAATAGAGGCGAATAGTAATAGCTTGAATTGAAGACTGAAAAAGGAAATGAAGATGATTTTGTCATTATTGAGCAATCCCATTCACTGATATCAAGATCATTGCATTGGTATATACGATACAGGCTGTCGCCGACACAGTAGCCATATTAAAAGATATTGATTGCCTGTCCTAACTGAATCAAACATCCAGGAGACCTCCTCACAAATGGTTTCGCTCTTACGGTAAATGCCAGGGCAGTTTTCCATCCTTCCCGATCCCCATGCCATTGCATACTGCTGCTATGAGGCGAATAGGTTTCTTCTGCACATCGTCCCGACTCGTTTCCATCTCGAACACGCGGTCAAACAAAACACGCAGACAGAAAGAACCGGATTCGGGATCTGCGGCAGCCACCACGTCTCTCTCCGTGTGCGGGACCCATTTATTCACTTCTGAGCTCAATTATCGCCGCCCACTCCGACCGCCGGCTGCTATTGGACACGAACATGGTGGAGTTTCAGTGCATCCTGAACGTGGGTCTTATAAATTAGATCAACATGGAACATATTACATACTACACGTTAGAAATGGTAGCATATGAAGGAAAACTGGATACAATGCAAAAATCTGTGGGAAATGACCGTAATCAACACACAACTGCTGGGCTCACAGTTCATATGTATAGTGCCAATAAGCAGTAGGCTACTATCACCACATGGACTCTCATGTGTTATTGTAGGCTATAAGTGAATGATATTGGACAATGAAAATGTCTATAGTCTTCGATGTGAAAGGGAGAACAAATTCATTGAACTGCTCAAAATTGAGCAAAAATATTAAACAGAAAAGGCTGGATCGATAAACTCATGTGAATTTCACTGCACCAGATTGCAGTGGTGGAAGAAGTAAAACTAGAGGATATTACAGTGTAAAAAATATTTTTGACGCATGTAGAAGTACAAAAGTATTAGCATCAAACTTTACGTAAAGAAAGTAGAAGTACTCATTATGCAGTGTGGCCCATTTCAGAATCATATATTATATACATCACTATTGTTGCAGCAGGTAAAGGTAAGAGATCATTTTAATTAATACATTAAAATGCACAATGTACATGTACATTAATACATCATGTATTAGTTGATTTATATGTTACATTAATATTCTATATCTCCAAAGTACTTAGCTATCAAACATCTATTGGGAGTAGAAATATAAAGTAGCATAAAACGAAAATACACAGTGCCTTAAAAAACATTATGTACAAGTTACATTCCACCGCTGCCAATTTGTGAAAATTTAACTAATTTAAGGCGGATATGTAATTTATTCAATTTTACTGAAAAATGGTTAAGAGTGAACCTGAGCCTCACTCACTATGTAAAACAGTTTTGTTCAATCGACTGACAAACACAACAGCCTTAAGAGGAAAACAGTATTTCAGAGAACCTGTTTACTGAATGATTTTGTAAATTAGACAAAGGGTGTGGTGGCATTATAGTGCAAATACAAAAATATACATCAAGAGGTTATAATAAGTATTTTATTGACATTTCAATAGTTAGAATTTGGTCATTTGTTTTACAAAAATAATAGATTTACATGGGACCACATTGGAAACCAAAGCACATGCATTCACAGTAGAACTGTTGAGGTATGGAAAGACATTCTTTACAAAAGGAGTTGTGAAACTACACGACCAGTAATACAAAAGATAAATATTTACAAATATTTATTTTTTTATTTTTTGCCTTATTGCCAAACCTGAAAGTCTTGCTTCTAATATTCTTTACTGCTGGACATCAGGGGAAAAAAGTTCTTACATTATGTACATTCATGACTTCATTGTCTTGATGTGAAATATTTAGGGGCTTGTTTTAGAGTAAAGAGGTCATCTCAGGTCATGGCACTGTGACGACAGTGTGTGTGGGCATCGGCTAACTGTGTTATAGGTTCCTATCCCTCAGATTTACATTTTCACATTAAGGTGTAGAAGCCAAAGCAGTCAGGTATTTGCTACATTTTCAGGTCTCTTTCTATGAGAGCTGATGCTTTTTTTCATCCTGTTCATGTCCTGACCTGATGTGGTGTGTTTAGAGGGATAAAAGGACATAGGTAGTAATAATAGTTTCAGCACCGCTGTAGTGGAAGACAACTGGTAGCCTCGCAACACCATGATGTGAAGACTTTCGAGATCGATAGTTGGTATCAGAGTTCTTTCTCTTCAATATTAGTATTTTCCCCTTAATTCTTTCCTCTGTTCCTGAGATGTGCCATGTGACATGCCAACAGCTGACTCTCCAGTCCGATATATATCAAATATCATGTAGTATTGGGAGTCAGCCAGTAGCATCAGCTGGGACCAACACACTCATTCTGTCTCCTCCATGGTTGTTATACTTATAATTACAGTTGCTACTGTGTTAGCTAAGCCCGCTGAAGGAGAGTATGCTATTCAGAGGACACTGAGAGACCCTTTGTATTCTGCATTTTGCACACTATTTGTTCTGCCTCCAGGGTTTAGAGCTGCTCTCAGGTGCAGCCTCTTCACGGCGCCGCTTCTGAGTGGACTGTCTTTCTGCATTAAAACGTGACACACAGATCATACGTGAAGAGATTATTTCAACATTATTAACTATCAACTTACATTTTTGTTTTGTTAATTGAACATTAACACACTCATAACAATACATTCTGTGTAATGAAAATATCTATGAAGCTACCACTGTCTTTAGCAACTTGGCTCAGGGCATTGAGTTTTTTCAATAATTCTGGCTTGTTCCGGCAGAACAACAATAGTTTCGTTATGCGCTGTAATAAAGCCCAATGTTCATTAAATTTAGTCACAAGTGAGATGACTGAGTAAATAACATGTTAGTATTTTGTCTGCATTGCACAATTGAAAAGGTATGTATGTATGTATGAATGATTGTGCAAAGACATGTATTTTAACCAAAGACGATGTTAACCATCCAACCTGCGTACCTGTTCGTGACGTTGCTTCGTGTATGGAGGGGTTTTCAGAGGACCCTCCTGGACCTTTACTGGTCCCTGTGTTGATGCCTCCAAAAGTACTGCTATTTCCACCACTGTTGGGATTGGCAGGTAGCGTTGCCAGCAGGCCTGCAGGGGGACAAAAAAGCATTTGAATTTACCCACAAGTCAACACTTATTTGTGAAAATGACAAAGAAACATTTTCTTTGACATGATGTTAAAATGGTTCTCTAGCCCTGTAAAAATCTATGAAAGCGTCAAAGGTGGCTGACTGGAGGAGGAAGAATACAATTATTTTGAGGCACGAGGCCAACACTGCTCATAACGCAGATTTGATACGGAAAACTGGAATGCAAAACTTGTCTTTAAACAGAAAAAAGGTTTGTTTGTTGTCTCTGGGTCATGTGCCTACCCAGTCCTCTGTAACTGGAAAGCTGCTGGTAAATTTGCTTCATCCGCTCCATGTTGAAGCAGCTGGCCTCTGCATGGTTCACCATGGGGTTGGGGTAGTGGACTCCTATGATACACTTGGCCGCCTTCTGCACTTCCTCTGGGGCATTCCAAGGATCAAAGATGTATTTGGTTGGAAAGCCCTTCAATATGGGCAAAAATTGCCTGGGAGCCGAGAAAGAAAAGAATGATGATAGATGTAGATATAGAAAATGGGTGGAACATGATAAAGGTAAAGTAGGCTAATGTAGCACACTACAGTACAAATGTACCATCTCAGATAAGCTAGTGTTCAACCATCATTAATACTGTGAATTGAGTTTTTCCCACCATTAATACTGACACTATAAGGTCAAACAATGTTTATCACTGTTTACAAGTTACTACACAATTGTATCACACATCTCACATTTAGAGGACTCTGTGGTGTTATGCAGATACACTACACTATCACCAATACTACAAAAAATTACATGGTTGAAAAAAGTTGCTGATGCAACCGTGACAAATCATTTCCCCCCAAGTGAGGCAAAAAAAGAGCACAAGCTAACCATGAGATTTTAATTCACCATGTGAAATGACTGCAGGCCTTTCAGCTTATGAAAGGCCAATGTTTTTATATTCATGTGATGCAGATGAAAGCACTCACTGACCGTATGTAGTCCCCGTTGGGATCAGTGCGCCGTCCAAATCCCACGGGGCAGTAGCGGTGGAAAAACTGCTGGAAAAACGAGCTGCAGGAAAGCCACATCCAGCTGCCAGCATTTACACTCCAGTCTGCATCTATTAGCAACTCTTCAAATGCCTGTTCAAGACATGTCGAGACGATGCATGTTAGTCATTTTAATCAGAGCAAGAAACATCAGGACAGCAGATAGGTACCTTCATTTACTCTAACTTGTCTTCTAATGACCTTTCTAACGGTGATGACAAGTGTGAGCCTTATATATTTGAACACTTTACCCGTTTTCTCTACTCTTACCTTCATGCCTTCCTCCCAGCTGATCCAGAGGTCTCCCCTGGTGAGGAAGCAGGCCACAGCGTGCCTCGCCAAATGATGGATCCACCCCTCCTGCCTCAGCTGGGTCATAATGGCGTCTATCCAGGGAAAGCCTGTCCGTCCCTCTGCCCACTTGGCCAGCGCCTCTGGGTTTCGGTCCCAGGGGATCTGGACACACACAGGGTTTCCCTCCATCTTGTCAAAGCAGGGGTTGTTGGTGGCAGTCACAAAGAAGAACTCCCTCCACAACAGCTGACCATATAAGGAAAGTGGTGGGGTGTCGTTCTTCTTGACCTTATAAGACAGAGTACACAGAAAGCCAATAGATGTTTATCATCTGAAGGTTCGACTCCTAGACCATCACATGGAAACCAATGTTTCTCCAATCTTACTTTAAAATTAAAACTTAAAGTAGTAAAACTTAAAAATGGCTAGAAATAAATACAATTGTTCCTATTGTTTCATGTGTCGTCTGTGGTCATTAGTACCTTCCTGTACAGGTCAGTGAGTTTGAAGTAGAAGAGCCGACAGGAGAGACATCCAAAGCGCAGGTAGGGGCTGAGGCTTGTGGGACTGGCCAGCAGGGAGTTGGCGTTCATACGTGGACGCTCAAAGTTTGCCACCCATGCCTGTAAAAGGATCGTCAGTCAGCATTTAATTTAAAAAACCCATCGAAACCCAAATTTGAGATGTAGAGCCCAGATTTTAAGATCTCTGTCATCAGCAGTATGCACATGACCATCAGGAAGCAGAGAACACAAGTTTAAGTTGTTTGTAGTTATTAAATGTATTTAGTTTGACAAGAAATACAGAATATCCTCAATAATGTCAAACTCTTTCATCATGCCACTTTCCTGCAACTAATGTTGTCAATTCAATTTTTGTGCACATAAAAAAAAGAAAGAAAAGGCACATGACACAATATGGCAGTACCTCGGTACAGGAAGAAACCATTGAAAAGGAAATACATTTATGGCCTGATGCAGAAAGACCAGTCTTTCAAAGAACTTGTGTTAAAGATGTGTTACACTGATCATCATGATGTTTGAACTACTACACAGAAATGTGTCTCAGGTTAGTGTTCACATTTATGATCAGACTTGAGCTAGGTCAAAGGTAATGACAACTATATTGATTTCTTATTTTGTGCATATGCTGCGTCTTTTTACCTTCCTTTCCAGATGCCGCTCGAGCCTCATGAGGGCCTCCGTTTCTCCACCCAGCCATACTGCCGTGGTCAGGCCCTCTGTGTCAAAACCTAAAACGGCCAGCGGCTGGCGTTAGTATTTTCTCTGCAAGTGCTTGCTTGTTATAACTCGTCTTGTCGTGAATCTTTGGTTTGAACTGGTCTTACAAATAACAAAAAAAACTAAAACATACCAAGCTCTTCCAGGGAGGGCACCCTAAACTTGTCATCGTGGTCTTCACTGATGGGTGTGGCACAGCTTTTGAGAACCTCAGATGTGATCGTCTCTGCAGGGAGCTCAACAGCATCCATGCGGTTGAGAAGGGCCTGAAAGCGCTTATACGTAAGAGGAGGCTGTCCATCATTGACTTCTATGAGCCTTTAGGAAGAAAAATGTGAAGGGAATCAACATAAATCTACACAAACACAATACACACGACACAATGTTTTGTTTAAACTTATAATGTATAATCACTCACTTGTCCAGATTGTAGAGCGTGTGTGAAACCCGCACCATGACCTCGACCTCAGCCTCACTGGCTAGTTTTTGGACGGCAGCATCACGTTCCTTGCCAAACGGCTCAGAGTCATATTCATAAGATAAATGGGTAATCTGCCATTCCTGAGGAACAAAGTAATACACACACAGTAATAGATGTTATTTATTGTTTCATTCTGTAAAGTAGTGGCAAAGACCACATTGCTTATGATAAATCTAATTTAACTATCATTACAACAAATTGGTTGGTTCTGAGTGACTGCTCACTTTTTATGACGTATGTAATTCCTGTGTAATCAACTACTCTTCCATCCCTCATACCTTAAAAAGACGAGGGAAGACATCTGTAGGCTGGCCTCTGATGACAAACAAGCGGGAGTTGAGTTTGCGCAGGCTGGCGTCCAGGTCCTCTAAACAATGCAACAGAAACCTGGAACCAAACACACAGATGGATCAGTTAATTGATTATAGAGCAGAGATAACCTTCTCTTAGCGACCACGGTTACATAAAACCTAATAATCACAGGTGCACCACAACTGCTGCACCAATAAGATAGGTCTGTGTGTTTGTGTGTGTCACATGGATAACATTTCAATGAAACAGCAAACAGCTGTGTGGACGCTCCCAGGCCCGATTGTACTCTGATTGCAATGATTAAGGTGGGTGGAGATGCAATTGTTGCTTTAGTGAGAGTCAGTGCCTCAGACATGTGATACAGCCGTAAATCTGTAAATTGAGACCGCTGGAACAACAAGACTATGACAAGACTTTGCAGCACCATGAAGCTTTACACAAAGCAACTGAATTATCATCGTACCATCTATTACCGTCATCTATCATCAGCATTACAGAAGGTGACAATAATTATTGTCACTATTATTTTGACAACAACACACTATTTTGAGAAAGCATGGATATTTATAGCAAGATAATAGATATTTATATAATAGCATGGGCTATTATCAAATCTTTAAATTAAAATACATAATAATAAGGTTCAACTGCACAAAGGCATATAACTGAAAAAGTGTATTACAATAATTCAATATTAGGCTTAGAATTAAACACTAAGTGTACAACTAATTTAACATAAACTGAATAAACTCTTAATACATTACAGTGCAGGGACAGCCAGACAGCCATCCACTAGCACCAACATAAGAAAGCCAAAAGATCTAGATCTAAATAAAAATGATGACCATCATTTGATAATTATACAATAAAGACATTATTAAGAGGGTGGGTCGGTAATGGAGGATTCAAGTGTTTTAGTGTGAACAGGCAGCCCTCTTGTGGTCAAGTCACAATCTAGACACTGCACTTGCAAAATGTTACTGAGAACAGTAACAAACAGACAACTACGCTTAACATACCAAAGAATACCGTCTGTAATTGAGGTCACTTCCTACCATTTATCACAGTGAGAGGCAGAAAACATAAGTGCTTTCATGGATACAACATATGCTTCAGCACAATGACAACACAGCACCTCATACAATTTATGCATATTTGAAGAACGTATTTGCTCTAAATTGTTTTTTTTAACATTCATTACACTTTGCCTTATTATTAATATTGGGTTTATTATAATTCTAGCAATGAACCGCTTTGATTATTTTTTTTGTAACAGATAAGTTTCCAAATTCTTACAAACCAGGGAACTAGGGATTTTAGTTCAGTTTATTGGTTTCTAAAGGCAAGTTTAAACCTGAAAACCAAAGGTCAGAACAACAAAATTGTCTAACTTCCCACAAAGAAGTTAGTTTGATGTCCAGCTGTCCTTATCTACTTGAGAACTTAAAGCCTTGGATGAATAATAGCCTTCTCTCTCAAAAAGAAACATGGTATCGTTGAAGGAAATTAATCTGGTGTTATAAACACAATGCTGATCATTATATTGTGTGTGTATTCCTGCAAACAATCTTTCAGACCGCCCATCCGAACTTATCACTCATTACTTTATTTTTCCACTAACACACTGCTTGCCCACTACATTAGAAATAGCAGCAGTAATCACAAAGCACTTAGCAATTTTAAATGATTATGCATGTCTAGCCATTAAAGTGGAGAGAACTGAGTCAAGGGAGAACACTGCCATAATAAAGTCCACTTATTCAGATACAGTGAAATATATGTTTGATATGTGTGTGTATATATTGTATCTAGAAGCTCCACTGACTCCCAGTAAACTTCAAAAATCTGTCCACAGTAATGTTGCAAAGTCTAACCCTGAACAATGTGGGTGTATGTGAGCTAGAAATAACGTGCACATAGTCAATGAGGTGGTCTGGCTGGGAGTGGGCGAGGTGGGGTGTCTGGAGAGTGTGTGTGTGTGTGTGTGTGTTTAATGTACATCAAGCTGTGAAGGGACATGATGATGTAATGCACATAACAACCCACTGACCCATTCTATCAGCTCTCCTTTCAGGGCTGTGCAGAGGAGTTAGTAAGCAGGGAAAATGAGTTACATGGTCATGGTGGGTAAGGCAGCACGCTTATTGCCCAGAGACTTTACACAACATCTACTCAAGACATGGAAGTCAAAGTCATTTCTTTCCACTTTAGTAAATAACTTCCTCCCCAAAAGAAAAAAATGATGGACCACAGCCCACTGAATTAAAAAGATCTAAAACTGCACGGTGGTACAATACAGTATGTGGATGATGATATAATGTGCCATCTGAAAAACAACAAACCTCATGGCTGTTGTCAATGGGAAAATCTTTGATATTGAGAAGACAGCAAACAAATATCTCAAAAAATGTAAAGCCATCAGAATCGACAGTGATATGTATGACAGTCAGTGGTTTGCTGATGTCCAACAGTGACCTAATGGAGCTTCCTGATATATGTGTGTATATGGACAGGTCTGTAAAAGTATTTACACGAAAAAGCATCACTTTGCAATTCTTCTCTTTGTCTTTATGTGTGGAAAGATTCCAGCAGCAGGACTTTCACCCATGTTGTTGTTGCATGTTTGAAACTCAAGTGGGAGCGACCATGGGAACTTCCATATGGTGACATCACTTGTATACACTTGTCAGTGGAGATTGATGGATAATCAGTAAGAGTTTAAATAATCTTTGCAAGTTCTGGCATCCTGTCCCAGCCCTTACCTCCATCTGTTGATGCCCACATTGGAGGACCCTGCGAACCAGGGGTCCAGGATGTAAATGCAGCGGAGAGTGTCCGCTCCCCGGATAGACTCCCTCAAAGACGGGTTGTCGTGCAGCCGCAGTCCCTTCCTGAACCAGTGGATGGTGTTGACCACCATGTCAACTGCCGTCTGTGTGTATCCCAGGAGGGTTAGAAAAAGGGGGAGGGGTTTCCCCAAAACAAACAAAAACAAGTCCTCTTATGTTGTTTTGGTAGCAAAGTTGCCAAGTGTCCATTCGCATCCGAGGGCGACGTGGATTGTCACTCGTAGGGTAGCGTTAAAGATTTGTCGGAGCTTAACCTTGCTCCATGAATGTATCCATAGAGTTGAACCTCCGGACCAGAAGTGGCTGCATGTGTGGACGGCACGTAACAGCAGACGCAGCAACGGTGAAGTGAGCACATACGAGGGAACTATGTTCCGAAGATGCCCGTTTTCAGCCAGCAGTAATGTTTGAATTGTTTTACTTTCGTTAACTATCACGCGAGGCGTGGTTGAAGCCCATGTAACGCAAGCTACTAAGCTATCTCGCAAAAAGTACAAACGCACAAATATTTCCGGGTTGTTTCCACATGTAACGTTAGTCTACACAAAGTTAACACGCGCTCTTGACCTCGCCAACACGTTAAACATAAACATTTTGTATAAATTGTAGGTCCTTGTAAACTCGACTGTGCAAGGCGTCCTTTCTGTATCAACACATCCAAACACAGGAATACGTAGGAAGAAATGGAGCGCTCTGATTGGTCAGAATCAACGGTTATACAATCTTTCCTCCGTCATGTTTCCGTAATGTGCTTTCTTACGCCTACTTATACGTTATCTACTGTGTTTTAAACGCTCCAAATGTCGATATTCGGTCGTATTGTCTCAGCATTTTGTGTCAGGGTTCATTTTGGGAGAGCACAAATAAAAACACAACCCCTAAAAGTATCTGATAAAAGCAGCAGCTAATTTAAGGCTCTGGGCTGAGTTACGTGTGCAGTACCCGGATGAGCACATGCAGCGCGACGAAGCCTGAGTCGAATTAAGTGTACTCGATTTAGCGTAGCGAACACGCCGCACACACTGCATCTGTTCGTGCGGTACAGTCAACGTGTTGTTGAACATAGCCAACCCCGCCCACTCTAGGTATACATAATCTCTAATAATGGTGTCCCACGTAACTTACATAAAGCAAATTATGAAAATACGTCTACAGGAGCTAATATGTAACCGTGCACGGTTTTGCAGTTTTGTCTGCAGCAGTAAGTTATAAAATCATGGCTTATAACAGTTCATCAATTCAAATAAAATATCAGAATAATATCTACACCTTAAATTGATTATGTTACTAGCAGTATTTATTGAGTTTGTCCTTGAGTCCATGAGTATTTGACCTTGTGTAATAATTTGAGATCATTTAAAGGAGTTTCATTTGAATATTGTGCTTATAGCTGTGAATTAAACAATCACATTGCACACACTAGTAAAGTCATGATAGGTGTGTGCTGCCATTGTGTCCCATGGGTTGCTGTTTTATGATTTGTCTAGATCTTCTTCTTAAAAATATATCTCTGTTAACTTGGACAGTAGACTATATATGACTTTTAATGTATGTTGGACATATCTTTACATAATGTTGTAAGAAAATCAGGGAATAGTTGATTTATATTTTTCTTAGTTTGATGTAATTGTTATTGCATTTTAGGTGTACCTTAAATGGCATAAAAGCATTTTTTTTACACACATTTCTCTCTACTCCACAATGGATGTTCGATTTTAGTGGATTACACTCTAATATTTTTTTTAAAGGGTATTGAAAATAATGTGTAATCCGTTCCTGCTATTGTACATCACACAGAAATGCCACTGTACAAGGAAAGATAATGTACTGTGCTGGAGTAAGAGGAACCTCGCCTACTGTTTCAGTCTGGAACCTGATGTCAAAAAATATTACCACAAACCCAGGCCTGTAGAGATATATATGTTATATAGTAAGTATCTATCTTTACAGGCTTTTAACTTGTTCAGAATATTACACCTGACCATTTCTATTTCTGTTACAGTCGCCTAGAAGAGGAAAACAGATCGGCTTGAAACAGCCTGCTAGTGCTTAGTGACTCAGACACAGAGGTTTAACGGTAAACAGCAAAGCTTCATGTAAAGCAGTAAAGTCTGCACTGTAGCAATTACATTATAACCCCTGGAATAGTGACGCGATGAGTTTCTGCAACCTTCTAACCCAAACAAACTTGTTCAGCTGTTCAGAAACTGTCTTAGTGGCCTAGTATTCCCAGACCGAGGCATCCCTCACTTTTGGGGTAAATTATAGTGGGTACGCCTCTAAACCCACAGCACACTGTTTCTGGCTTTCCAACTTCGCACAGTCAAAGTGGTTTGCTCAGGCCATCTAAATGTAGAAGATAGGAGGGGTGATGGAACACAATGCTGCAGTGGATCAGCTTCTAGGTTTGTGCTGATTGTCTTTGGTGGAACTGCCTATTACTGGCCAATGTCTGGTGCCATTGTATGTTACCTACCTTCTCCTAACTTCTCAATAATGCACGTGTTTATTGATCAACCTTTCCTGACTTCCAGTTTAATCCACAGTTCTCACTCTCCAAGAGTTATAATAATTTCTATTTATTGTGATTTCTCATGTCAAGAACCACTTTCACCATAAACAAGTTACAGATATAGGCTGTGAGTTACTTATGCAGCATCACTGATGTAGGTTTTTGTCATCATAGCTTATAGCTGCTCTCGTTAGTCAAGGTCTGCTTCCCTGGACACTAGATGGCAGTCTTTAACAGGAATTGTTTTTAAAATACCTTGGAATCCCCTTCATCACATTTTCCACACAAGGTTTTTTTTGCTTTGGTTAGAGCCCTCACACATTTGATTAATGTTTGACTGTGACACAAAGAGTAGGTTGCAACCACATTGTCCAATATTGTGTTCAGTAAATGTATATGTACAGTATATAGTTATAATTCATATTTGTTAATGTGCTAGCATGCTGATTTTTAGCAAGTAGCCTTTAATGTCTGACACCAGCATACTAACGTAATTAGCACTATACACAAAGTTCAGCGGAGGCTAATAGGAAATAAATTAATTTAGCAGCTACAGTACCAGTCAAAAGTTTGGACACACTTTCCCATTCAAGTGTATACTGGTACTGTAAATGAGTCATATCTATATTTACAAAGGACCAGCACATACGTTTATCATATTGCTTGGGCCCCTAAATTATTTTTGGCAGGCTTGTGATGCTACACTGATTTCCTGTTTGCATTGTTGATTGCTTTTGATTGGATAGCACTACAGATGTTTCCTAGCAACTGATTTGCCATCTCTAAACTCTTTACTAGCCAAGACATTCCTTAGGTTTTAATGGATTTGTTAAACAGTAGTTTGAAACTAGCCAGTACTAAGAGCTCATGGACTTCTTCAACTAAGTGATGGGTTCACAAATAGCTGGTCCAACCCAATCCAGGTTAGCAGTTAGTTACCCCCATAGTAGAAACTAATCCCAGACTGGTTGTTCCAGTTTCACCCTGTAGAATCCTGTAGGCATTTGACATGAGAAAAGTCATGTCTCTGTAAATGTACAGTACCAGTCAAAAGTTTTTGAATGGGAAAGTGTGTCCAAACTTTCGACTGGTACTGTATTTGGTCATAAAACCAAAATATTGGACAAATGGAAAGTTGTCCCTGATGATGGCACCAGACAGTTTGGTTAAGGGGTCACTAAAGTGTTTGCAATTCATCCTGAGTGGAAACATAAATGTCTGAACCAATTTGTATGGCAATCCATCCAATAGTTGTCGAGACATTTAACTCAAAACCACAAAGGTCAACCTCATGGTGGCATTCATTTTCTGGGAACCATGAATGACGAAAGCTTGTGCCAATCAATCCAGAAGATGATGAGATATTTGAGCGGATAAGTGAAAACTTGGTGGTGCCAGAAGAAAAGTAAGGGGATCGCCAAGTCAGATAAATCCCCTGGGCACCATGACTATCTGTACCAAATTGTTTGGCAATCCATCCTATAGTTGCTGAGATATTTTAGTCGGACCAACATTACCATCTTAACAGATGTGACGACGATGTGGCTTAAAAAAAGGTCACTTGATTTGTGTTATGGCTGCTGATGGGTTTTAAGGCTTTTGTCACAAAATCACCTTTTTTTAATTACCTTATTCTGCTCCCTCTGACATGCTGCTCCTTCTATATTAAGTTTGATTAAAGCAGTTCCTCAGCTGGAAAGGCTAATTTGCACCCAACATAGACATTAAACTGTGATATTAAATTATTCTCTAGGACTACTAAAGACCTTCAAGGTGAGTATAACCCAATTTAGCTACTTTCATCTTAAAAAAATTGATTCTCCAAAATTCTTTGGTGCCCAACATTGTAGGCTTTTTTTGTTTCAAAGGATAGAGCTGTCATAGAGCAACCAGTGAGGTTACTGAGATAAAGTAACATGATTAAAATCAATCCATCTCCCTTTCTCTCTCTCCCTGAACCTGTAGAAGAAGGGCCTTACTCTTCTTTTCTCTGTTGTTTTTTCTGTTTCAACGATAGGATAAGACCTGGTTTCATAACAGAAATGTGTTAAATCTCTCCAATTGTGTGACAATATAAGGAGAAGGAGAACATGGTTACTGAACATGGATATGTCCCATCCATTCTATCCAAGTCGGCCTTGACCCTCGGCCTCATTGCCTGAGGTTTCTCATGGATACTGATACTCCACATGATACCAAAATATTTGAGTCCCCTCTCACCTCTGTTGTCCAGTGTGTTTCTCACTTCTCTCATCTTACTGCCTTCTTGTCTGTGCTATGTAAACCTTCCTGTAGCCCTTGCAGTAATGTATGAGGATAGTATTCTGTTTACACCGTTCACATTCAGAGCAGAGAGAGAACCTACTAAAACATATAAGATCTCTATAAGTTGAGTCTTTTTATGTGTATGTAATGGATATCTACAATATAAACATTCATCACGTTTGTATATGTGATGCATAAGCCTTCTTCACTGCAGACATTTTAACTTGTCACAGTAAAAAAAGCACAGGTGGTGTTACTAATAATATTAACGATGGCTCGGCTCTATTCAAGTGTCCCACTAAGCCATGACAACATGACAGTGAGCTGGCATGAACCATTCCAGGACCCTGAAACTAAAGAAGCTACATGGAATTCAGCCATCAGTAATTGTATTATTTACACCTGTGTGTTTCCTACCGTGACATGTTAAATTATCTTATGTGAAAAAGGTCTTTCCCCGGTGTAAAATAACTGATTATAGTGGTATATTTAGCAGAAATATTTTATTAACAAAAATAAATAACATTTAATCCCAGTGCATGTGGTTTTATGCCAAATGTGTCACAAAGCAATTTAAGCCTTTTGTCCTGGCAAATAAACTGAAGTTTGACTGCACAACACCAGGGTTCACTGTGGCTCCAGAGAGACAACCATCCTATATGCAGAAGCTTGTCTCACTGCATCTCAGATGTAAAGCAGCCACAGTCCCACTGATGAGTGAGCAATCTCCAGTTCATGTATTTCTATAAACCACCAGTTTAGATTATTTCCACCCCGTTGACCTTTTTTTTTTTTTTACAGGTATTTGCACTGAACTGGTTTTGTCAGTATTGCAGTATATGACTGCAGTTACAGGTTTAACTTCAACCAAATACCTCACTGCTGTTGTTTGAGAATGAAGAAGAATATCTATACCATTGTTTAATTAGTACTTGCATGTATCCATGTTTTTTTATTTAAGGTGGACAATGTTTCTTGCAGATTCTACAGTGCTTGGGTTTAGGGGAAGACAAAATGGCTAGGTTAGACCCTGTGAATGATCCCAGCTAATGACCTTGAAAGTAATTCAGATCTTTTCAATGAGTTCTCCTCCAGAGGAACAGAGAAGGATACATTATGCATGCAATCTATTATTAATGGTATTGAATCATGTTACGATCAGACATGGGCCCTCAGAAAATATCTGAAAAGCCTGATCCTCTGGAGGACTTGTCCTCTAAACATGGTTATATAAAATCAGCTACCTCTATATTATGTGATTTATTATTTACTGCAATTTATGTCTTTTATTTCAATTTGATTTGAAATGAGACCGTCTTTATGGTATTTTAAAGTTTTGAAAAATTACATTATCCAAATAGTAGGCTATAGACAATAAAACAAGCATTGTGCTCACTGTTTACATCGCTTTTTTATTAATATGCCTTATCATGGGCATCGTCAATGACTTTTTATTGATCCTCCAAAGCGATCCAATTAAAACTCTTCTGCTTCATCCCGAGAGTCCATTGGCTGACAGCTGTTCGGTCTCCACGGCCCCGCCTCCGTCTGTCAGGCACTGCGCTGCTACAGCACTGTGTGACTGTTGATGCACTGTAGTGAGATACTACTCTTTAACTTTATACGACAGCTTTGAGGGACTTTTCTTAAAAAACAGAATACTGTTTATCAGCAGAGCTTGTGCAAGGCTCGTGCGGATCCAAACTCCACCGTCTTGAATATTTTCTTCCACTTTCCCAAGCCCGCTTTTACAGTATGAAGTGCAGTTATGGCAAGGAGTAGCAAGTCAGTAGCGAGGACCCTGGAGGATTTGACGCTTGACTCGGGTTATGGTGGAGCCGCCGACTCCTTCAGATCTTCCAGTGCGTCGTTGTGCTGCTCAGAGGCACATGGGGGGAATCACTGGCATTTAACCGACTCGATGCACTGTCGACACAACAGTCTGGACACTGTTAACACGGTCCTGGTCGAAGACGCCGAGATCCTGGAGAGCACCGGACAGTGCGCTAAACTACCCGAGCTTGAGGATGTGCCGTGGAGCCTCGGGGAAGTGGCGAGCGCACTGAGCAGGGACGAGGAGATGAGCTTGCCGACCCCCCCGCAGGACGTCCTGCTTAGGCTCTCGGCGCTGGTCAGCCGGGCCCTGGTCAGGGTCGCCAAGGAGGCGCAGCGCCTGAGTTTGCGCTACGCCAAATGCACCAAATATGAGATCCAAAGTGCCATAAAGATCGTCCTGTCGTGGACCGTCTCGATGAACTGCATCGGCGCGGCCCTCAGTGCCTTGTCTCTGTACAACATGAGCACGGAGGAGGACAAGTTCGGCCGCGGTAAGTCGGTGCGCTGCGGACTCATCTTCAACGTGGGGAAGTTCTTCACGTGGATGGTCGATAGCAGGGTCGCGGTCAGGATCCACGAGCACGCCGCGATCTACCTGGCTGCGTGCATGGAGAGCCTCTTCCGCGATGTGTACGCGCGGGTGCTGCGCAGTGCGCTGCTGGAGCGGGATAACGGGATCCCCAAGTTCACTGTGGAGATCCTGGAGCAGGCTGTCAACAGTGATGCAGAGATATGGGGGTCCCTGCTTCCTTGGCAACACCTGATCTGTGGGAAGAATGCAAGTGGTGAGTTATGAATACTGTAAATCCATTCTCCACTTCATGTTCTTACCACACAGCCACAGATTATAAATCCCTATGCGTAATTTGTAACGTGTAGAGCCCCCCTCGCAACCCACAGTAGATATTTACATCAGCATAACAAGGTAAAGGCGTCTTCATGGATTTACTTCAAATACCACATATTAATGTAATAAGGTAGGTGGTACTGATAGAAACAAGTCTCCCATGCACCATAAATTACACAGTTACAAGTACTACATGTATGAGGATTTATATATAGGTCCCCTTGCTGCCAGATCTCTCAATCTCTCTTGTTGATGAATTGTGAACTTTAACTCAAAGACATCAGTGAAAAAGCTGTTTTTTTTGCAGCTGAAACAGTGCTTCCTACTCTCAGTGCAAGGCAGCTGCAGAAGCTGCAGGCAGGTGATGACTGACTGAGAACAGGATGAGAGAGAGTGATCCTCTTAAAGCCAGCTTGCCTCCTCCATCTTATACTGTATAGCCACTATAGTCTACTGTACGTGGCCGTGTTGTTAATGCACAAAATGATGAAGCATGGCTTGATATCCCCAAGCTCAATGCCTCACTTGAGAGCTTTCAGTGAAAGGGGCTCTCCCTGTTGGTTTCCTACAATGATGCCCTGCAGAGGTGAGTTTTATTCTTTTCACCCAAAGAGGAAAGAGGTCTTTCATTCCTGTGTACATTTGCAGATTCTGGTACACCCAATACCTCCCGGGTAGTTTTCACATCGACTTTGCAAATGTTAAGAAACATTTTGTGGTGTGTGCTTTGAGAGTAAGTGTAATTGTATTCAGACTTCTCTGACGCTTAACCAGCAATACATCACAAACCACTCTAACACATGCTTGCCCCTGTTTTGATGGATGTTGTAAAAGTGCTGCTGAGGCTCCTCTTGCAACAGGTTTACGTAATGAAAGGCCTTGGGGGACCTATGTGCTATCATGCATTATGCAGAGTGATGTGAATAAAACTGAGTTATAGAGTGAGGGAGAGAAAGAGAGACAGACAGGCACACAGAGAGAGAAACTTAGAGAGACTCTGTGACCGTATTGATGAATCACCAACAAAAGCTTGGCATCACGAGAAGAGCACTTTATTTCACTGTACCTCTTTGTTTTAAAGGTACAGTGAAACCTTTTTGTTAACAATGTATGCCAGTTTGTTTACCCTTTCTATGTCAATTTGCTTACAGTAGGACATGACTATAAGGCTGCAGCTGAACAGTCAGAATCAGTCACATAAATGTGTATTCATTTTATGTGATGACAACATATAGTATCATCATATCTTGACACATAGTGCACAATTGCCAAGACCAATCATGTACAGTTCAAAGAGACTACCATGTAACTTCAGAGTTTACAGTATGAGCACAGACTGTACAGTATTGAATGTCAATATTCAGTCATTCTGCACACTCAGGCCACTTGGCATGCAGTGACTCTCCAGCTGTAGAAGAGGTGTGGTGAGTGTTCAGTGGTGCATTGGGCCGGGGAATAGGATGAGATGCAAGAGAAACGTCTGGAGTATGTGGAAGCGTGGTGTAAAGCCCAATGCTGGGAAAGTGGCATAGTGCATGAAGTCTGTGGTGTTAGGGTTAGGGTAGTTCAGGAGGAAGCAATTGCTGGCATTACCTTGAAAGCGGTTAAAATCTATATTTTTATAATAATGCATGGCATGTGAAGTGTGTAGTGTGAAGAGAGCTTTATTGTGTCATTTTGATCATTGTTTGGTTTTTTTTAACACACAACTTTAGTGTCTTGGTTCACTCTCACCACTCTCTGACTGTACACTACCGGCTATAGTAAAGCATCTAAAGAACTGAATATTGGATATTGAATTATAAGAGTGAATATTGGACACAATCGCCAGGTGGACAGAAACACATCTGCAAAATGAATGCTAATGTTGCTCCATATCTGCTGGATGTGTAAGTAGGCAACTGTATGCTAACACGTTGTGTTCACAACAACAATTAGTGCAACTTTAATGTCTCAGGATGTTGTTGATGCATGTGATAAATCTACTTTTTAGTTTGTTTGGATGTACACGTGTATGTGTGCTGTGTCTGATATTTTTCCCCACCAACACTGCCCCCTCTGATATTTGCCATGTAAACGTAAAGGGTGATAAAATGCCAGTGTTGTGTTCACAGCTTATTTCTGCTGCCCCCAACTGGCCAAAAAGTAAATTATTGCAGGTTTACAGACAGCAAAGGTGTGTGTCTGTTGGGGCATCAGAGGATGACTTCTTGAGTTAATATAGGAAGTTTCATTCTGTGGAAGATTTAGTCCTTCACCACTTTTCTTTTTGTGATACTGCAGGACCTCTAAACCTCAAGACACCAGTTATCTGCTGTGACAGATAAGGCTGCGACACAACCGCATCATTTGTTGTCTTCCCGGTAAAATCAAACAGCTAGTCAATCCGAGAGTGGGCTGACCTTAACCGAGCCATTGCCTGCCAAATTGAACCTCCGTATCGGTCAATCCATTCTCACCGTCTCTCTCTGCCAAGTGGGAGTTATTGAGGTGATTTTTCCATATTATGCTAATGCTGGTGACCCGGCTTTGTCAGGAGGCCTTTATGAATATCTTTATTGCATCTCTTCCAACAAAGCTGATTTCCTTGTGCTGTCACAAATTCAATAAGGTAGTTATTTCCTTGGGTGTTTTTTCTTTTGGAACTTTTAGCTTATATCAGGTACCTTGGTAATGAGCTAAATCATTTGGGGGACTTTCTCTCTTCACACAGAGGGTTTATGTAATGGATGTACATTTTGGGAGAAACTTTCTTGCTGTGAGATAGATCTTCTCAATCTTCTCAACTAAGTCTTGGCAGGAATTCTCGATTCTTTAAACTTTAAAGAGTGATCAATAATAGAATAGCAGTCCAACACGTATACGAGGATCTGTAGTTTTAGGTATACTGTGAATACTGTATGTTATATATTGCAATGCATGCATGGATTTCTTTCTTGCAGTCCTCTTTGTTTTTACAAACAAGGGGAGAAAGCGTGTTCTTGGTTGTTTCATGAATAGATATGTCAGGCCTCAACACAGAATAATTACCCTCTGCTATAATGTCTGTTCTCACCTACTGCACCCCACAGTTTTGCACTGGCACATCTAGCATATGGCAGACCTCCCACACACAAGCCCAACACACATACTCATTCGCACACATACACATACACATACATCAAGATGTCAAGAGCTACACTCCCCATGTCTGACTCAGTGTTATTTGCAGGGGGGTGTTGGGTTTCCCTTCTTTGGCTGTGGTATCCTGTCCGAACAGGAAACTACTCTATATGTTGGGATATTTCTTATGACTCCCACTAGACCCAGGAACACGTTGATTCTTTGATTTCCTTAATGTGTGCATGTCACAGAAAATGTCTAGTGGAACATGATATCCAGAGCTCAGGCCCATGTACCACCCTGAGGACGAGTTTCTAATCACAATTTAAGTGTGAGATGACTTTCAAGTCTGGGCAGAGCTGGTATATTTGAAAGATTTAAGCAACATTTTTCCATAAAGACATTTAAAACAAGTGCAGGTGATGTACCAAGCACTTTCAGGCAATGTACCCTTCACTTCCAGGGCCATTCTGTTTGATGATGTTTTTTTCTTATTATTCACATGGACAGATGGCCAAATATGCATGACTTAATGTTGAAATATGTCCAGTACAGCCTAAATGTAGTATGCTTTCTTTACTTACAAAGCCGGCCATTTCTAAAACTCTCTCTTAGATGGTGAAGGCCAAAACAGAGCTATAAGGAGAGTGAATGTAGAACGATGACTCCAAATAAATGCTAATGTGGCTTTGTGTCTGCAGGATGGGTGAATAGGCAACTGTTTGCAAACACACTTGCCATAACAGCTTCATAAAATGATTAAGTGTTTATGTTAATCATAATATTTTTTATATTTTTTATCAATATGTTTGCACCTGTCTTACTATCTTAAGACACAGTGAAAGAGTTTTTAGATTGTTAGGGTCAGCAAGCAAGGGTTTCTTTATAAACTTACCATTTTGCATTAACATTCAACATGCAGAAGGCAACCCATTATTGAGCAGTCAAAGGTACTTCTCTTCCAATGGCAGCCTCAATAGAAATTCAATGCAACCACAACTTGCATCTTTGTGGAGCTGTTGCCAGTACACTGTAAGAAATGTCCGTAGATTTTACGGTAAAAAACTGTAAAACCTCAACAGTGAAAATCTGTAAACTGTAAAACGGTATAATACTGTTTATTTCATGTGAAATAACTGTAAATA
>JAVQJD010048497.1:0-14596 GCA_036023655.1 Nannoperca australis | reverse complement strand
AGACAGAGACAGAGAGAGAGAGAGAGAGAGAGAGAGAGAGGCCCCTCTTCACATACCAAGAGAGGAGAGAGCCTCTGCCAGAAAGACAAGGAGAGGAGAGGGACAATACATAAAAAAGGAATGTCTAGATGTCAGGTAAGGGGATCTTTGAAGTTTAAGCTGATGTTGGGGGGGGGGGGGTGGGTTGGAGGAAAACTTTAGGAGGGTCTCAGATCTACTCATACATGAAGCCTCCCCACAACACAGCCTGATCAGACCTCTCAGTGATCCAGTTTGGTTAAAACCCATTTAAAGCTTAATGAATCAGAGTTTGGGTGTTGGACAAGTGGAGCGCAGGTCCGAGCCCTGACAGCACCCGTGCAGGACTTTTTTTAAACAGCTTATTGAATCGTGACAGGGATCCTGCAACCTCTACGCCAGCTCTTTGTAAAATCCGTGTGTTTTCTCTGCCTTTTTTAAAAATAAAATCCCTGTATATTTATTTATCTAGTTCTTAAGTGGTACCAGCAGTGCACTTGTATGGGCTCTTAAGAAAATCGAGTCATGTGCATCCTAATCGGTGCCGATCCCTGACAGCGATGGAGATTAATCCTATTAGAGAATTAAAGGAGAGGGGAGCACTGGGATGGAGGGACCCCCACCTACCTCCCTGACATCTAAACATCCCACCCTGACACCCTCACTCACAAAGTTGTGTTCACGAGTTCAAATGTACAAACATCGAAACAAACACACAAATATTCCAGAACCTCTGGCGGTGGAGGTGTTAACTAGCGGTACTCCACCCACGCTCCAGTGTGGGTGTATAGGGTGAAGGAGTCGAGTTTGTGCACAACAGACCAAAACACACATGCTTGCACACGCAGTTAATGTGGGCCCAGGCAGAGGCCCCTGTGGACGGCACCGAGTGAGCAGCAGGCGGGGAGGCGGCGCAGGGAGAACGAAGGCCCAGTTGTCATGGGAACGAAAGAGAAACAGCGCTCGAGGCAGGGAGGCTGAACGCTAGCCATTACAACAGCAGTGGGCAGATTCAGTTGGTCAGTGTGCTGCTCGGCAACAGCAGCCCTCCCAGCCTACCTTGAAACCCCACCCAAGTTCCTGTGCAGCTCGTAAACACACACGTTCAAGCTCTTTATTATCGCATGCACAAAGATTACAGTGAAGCAGCCATTGTCAATAAAATTGTTAATTCTCAGGCAGATAAAATTGTGCAGAAGTTAAAATAAATGGAAATAATATAATATATTTTAAAAAATAAGATGCGGTAAGAAGGTGTACGGCTATGATAAAATGAATAAACTGTAACGTAGACAGGTTATGGACAGGCAGTGCACACATATATGCTGTGATGGTTACACAGCTTGTACGCGCCTTTCACTAAAATGTAATCTGGTTTCAATTGTTAGGCTGCGAGGAGGGAGTGCGTCTTAATCGTTGCCCTGTTTGGGTTGCTAATCTGCTCCGATGAGCACCCCCTACCCATTAATGTAACTCAACGGTGAGTGGTTGTTTGGTGTCTTAACAAGGAATTATACAATAATAGGATGTAAAGGGATTCGTCTAAGTGTGGGCCAAACAATGATGGGGAAAGAAAGAAAAAAAAAGCTGAGAAGACAACAAGCACCCGCCCACAACATGTTGTTCTTTTGAATGCTGGGAATCAGATCCAAATTTCCTTCTGGAGAAATACACACCCATTCACACGCACTTGTGTGCTTGGGCATGCATGAGTGCACACACAGACACACACACACACACACACACACACACACACACACAAGCACAGATCTACAACCACGGCTGTTTTCTAAGAGAAGATAATGTACAATTATTTCACCGTGCATCACATTTCCCTGTCTGCTCTTGAAAAATGAGCCAAGGTAGACCGCAGCTCTCCGTCTTATCTGCAGACGGCAGCCTGAAGGGACGGATGGACGTGTCGTCTAGACAAGGACACCAGACAGACAACGAGAGATGAGAGTGATGGTGACAAGGGATGAAGAGAGGCGGAGAGAAAATTGCAGGTGTGACTCCATCAACCTGTTCTCCACAGCTCAGTGCTCAGCAAGCACCAGAGAGGGGAGGATAGAAGAAGAAGAAGAAATGCCAGGAGATAGAGAAACACACACACACACACCACTAGTTTATAAGACCTCCTATCACAGAAAGAGCCAGTGAGCCCAAGCTGGTTGAGGTTGCACAGTCAGCGGTCAGTGCCATGTGGCAGCCAGGCTCTGTAGCTGTTCACAACGCACCCTGAACGATTACAGCTCACATTACAGTCCCTCTGTTGTGTCCTGAAACAAAACACACACTCCCTCCCTTCTTGTCTCAAATAAATCACTATGAGCAAGAGTTGGATGATCAAAGAGAAAACAAGAAACCTTTTCTTTTCCAAGAGTTTAGCTAGGGTAGCTGTAGCTGGCACTGCTTTAACTCTGACACAGCGAGACAAGACGACATGTATTGGTAACATACTAGAACTGGATTACCGATACCAGATACGTTTTATTCCTCAAGCCGTTAAGAGGTTCTGTGTTTATGTGACCATAGCTGGGAATCTTAATGGTTTGGCTCTTTAAACACCAAAAAAACGGAGACTGAAGACAGAAACAATGAAGAAATAGACATTTGAACGTTAACTTACCAAGTGAAAACATATTGAGCAGGGTGTCTGTTGGTAACAGTGTCATTCCCACTTCAGTGTCTTTCTCATCAGACTTTCCTACCGATGCAGTTCCATGTTCTGCCCAGGAATCCAGACGCTCAAAAAGAAGCCAGCCAGACTTTCCACACACATTTTCACTCATAAGCACCCAACTAAGTCGTTTGACCCGCGCTAGTATCGCAGGGAAACTGGATTGGATTGGGCAACTGTACACACCAGCAGCCCCAGACAGACTGCACACGTTACCCTGGAGGGCTGCTGACTAACCCAGCACCTACTTCCTCACAATAAAACACAAAAGGAATTTCAAATGGCTACTAAAGAGGGGGGATTTCCTTCAAACAGTCAAAGTCATCTTGAAAACATTAGCACAACTGGTAGCCAAATTCCTCCTTACTTCGGAAACAACTGTAGCAGGAGTTTTTTTTTGTTGTTTTGGTTTTAGTTGCTTGGCCCCCCTGCTTTATAAACTCCCTCCCTGACATTGTCTTTTTAGGTTGGTGGGTGGTTGAATGGTGGGGCTAAGGGAGAGGGCCCCCCTCTACAACTCTAGTAGGAGGCTGAACTGATCAGAAGCATACTGAAGCGAGAGAGAGAGAGAGAGAGCAAGCAGGCGGTCCAGTCCTGGAGCTGGGCCCAGTGCAGGGGTGGGGGAAAGTGCCAGCAGCGCACGCCTCCGACACTCTCCACACTGCGTGCCTGTGGAGTGAGTTTAGTGGATGTGGTCAGTGCGGGGGTGGGAGAAGTGGAAAGGGAGCGAAAGAAGCATTTGGAAGGATGGATGGAGGAAGAGAGTCTGTACTACAGGGCAACATCCAGAGGGGCGGGTAAGGGGCGAGAGTTTAGACTAGAAGTGTAGATAAGAGTGTGAGGAACTGTGAGAAACTTTGAGAGTGAAAGAGCAGGCGAGAGTGTGTGTGTTGCTGAGCATATGCGAGTTTGTGTGTGTGTGTGTGTTTGTGTGTGCGTGCGCATTGGTGGTCGTCTCGCTGAAGTTGACAGCCTGTGTTTGCAGAGTGGCTTTGTGGTCAGCCACTCGCTCGCGATTGAAGCGATGGCATGGCAAAAGGGATTCTGGGATTTTTTTTTGCAGAAGTGCTATGCAAATAAAATTGGCTCAGGGAGGTCAGCCGAAACACCCCACCCACTTCACCCAGCTGTTTATACAATATACAAGTTGACATGATAGGGATAAGAGATTCTAATCCTAAACAAATTAGTCCAACTGGCTGGTCCTGGCTTGGCAGGAAGCCTGAAAACAACAATGGATTCACACAGGCAGTGATGCTACAGAGAAAACAGATAGGAGAAAATGTCTCTGTGGGATATTTTGTTCTAGCAGGGGTGGTGCAATGTCAAAGAACATGCACACAACCCACCAATATATGTTTCTCTTCATCTATTCTCTTTCTCACCCACATCAGGTTTCGTGACAAAGCAGATATCGCATGTGCCACTACCTGGCCGGCCTCCTCGAGGGGTGTTCCACCTCAATTTCACTGCAATTAATCATTCATAAGGCCTCGTTTTCAGGGAGGGTAATCATTATCAAAAAGGGGATTCACCTCCAATGACATCACTCCTGTGCCAACAGGGGGGGGGGGGGTAGCCGACAGGAAGAGATAGCAATGTCTGGAAGAGTTCCTGCTGAAGAGGTGTTTTATAGGGCACAGTAAACGAGGAGCTGGACACACAGCACCGATGCAGCTATTTGCCAAGGAGCCGGCCAGGAAGTGTGTCGTTTAAGGGACAATTAGACCTCTGACTGTTAAAGTAAGAGCTGGCTGATTGGTTGAGGGCTGCAGGGGAAGGTGGGGCATGGGTGGAGGAGGATACGGGTGGCTCAGGATTAATGTTACTGAAACTGGGCACAGAGTAGCTGGGAACTTAATGGTTGGACAAAAGACTATAGGTAAAGGTAGGGTCGGTTAGGTTTGGGCTCGTCACTCGGACCCGTGTTTAAGTGTGCTCGCTGTGATTTGTGTGAAAGTGCAGTAGGGTGCTGAGTCACTGGCCCCCATCTGTAGAGAACATGCAGACATTCCAGGCTGGGACACAGGAGGTGGGAGGACAGATTTGAAACAGCAGCAGGACCAGGCCAGGACAAATGAGCTCAAGGCCCATTACCTTCCTTTTACACCCACCCACACATGCTCACTCACATTCTCTACTCCCACAACACACATTTAATAGCGCACACAAGAAAAGCAATGTCACAACACACAATCGCTAAACTCTGCTTTCAATTTCTCTCTATTCTTTCTCTGAGAACTTAAATGCTCATGATGTAACAGGAAGTGCATATTACACCAAACCAATGCAGTTATCCTTGGACTGGACTCTCATTATGGAGTGTTTTTTCTACAAGCACCTCCTTGTTATTTCCATAAGCATTTTACTTTATAAATCCCCCCTCCACGATTCCTACTAAAGCAATTGCTTTTTTCTCTCTTTGTTCGGATAAAATGCAAGTGTTTCTTATAAAATGGCCTATAAAGGCCTGACATTTTGCTGAGCACTTGCAGGGCCAGAAGCACTTTGTTCTTTGTATACAGGGCAGCTATACACTCCTCAAGGAGAACCATTTGTTATCTGTCCAAACTTTGGTGAGTGTGCTTGTTAACTGACCCATTGTTACATGAGAGTGTTTCAGGGCCGTTGCGTTCCGGCTCTTTATTCCTGAGGCATGAAATTGTGATTACCATAGTGGGGCTCATCCATCTCATTCCCTCATCCACACGCACACTAAACATCCGCATTTTTATTTAGCTTTCTCCCCTTCTCTTCCCCTCTCTAGTCGGTCTCCCTCTCTCATGATACACACACATACAACAACACACCCAAACACAAAAAGAGCCGCCCACAGCTGCGTCAGGCCATCTCTCTAACAATCCAATCTGTTTTCTTTCCCATGATGTTTCCCATTGGCACAGGGAGGAGAAAATCAGATTTACTCCCCCACAGGGCCCATGCAGTTGCACTGATATGGAAAATGATTTCAGTGCTGCTTGAGCCCATAAACATTATTTTGGTCTCCCCTGTTAATGACACATTTCTTCCCAGCATTGTGGATCTCACAGAGGAAGAGATGAGTGTGTGTGTGTGTGTGTGTGTGTGTGTGTAGAGAGGAAGGGGGGAGGAATCCTCCAGGGCCTCACATACAACAGGGGAGTCCTTCACCCCTCAAACTGCATCCTGACATCCAAGACTTCTACATACATGTAGAAACACATGCGCACACAGCTAATCAACCATGCAGGAACTTAAATTGTCAAGGCCTTCAACTAAAGCTTGAAAAAATTAATACACAAAGATATCCCTGCTGGAAAACAAGCAGAGTGAAAGAGGGATTTCTTACCTCTCTCTCTCTCTCTAGCTGTCAGCCTGATTCCAAACACTGCGTTTGGCTCCGGGGCTCAAAGCAGCCCCACTACAATTGTGTCATAGAGCCCACATATCTTTTATTGGTGGTAGCAGCCAATATAGTCACCCCTCCTCCTCCTCTTGAACACAGGGATAAAATGTGTACTTTTAGTGGTAGGTTACAAACACTTTCTGCCCAAGGCACAATGTCAACGAGAGAAGCACTCTGTAGCCTCAAATCCTAAACACAAGTCATTTAATATGATGGTGTTAAAAAGAGACTGCAACAGGCCAATAGCGAGGCACTAAACCTCCCATTTGGCATCCATTAAAACCCATCTGCAGGACCAAACACGAGGGGGCGAACAGGAAATAGCCAAGTTAGATATGACTAAAAACTGTCCTCCACTTTTGAACATTGTCTCACAGGTTTCTCAAACTCCAGATCCAAAAATGGGATTTATCATGGTTCTCCTTTTCCACTGGAAACATCACATGGAATGCTCTGGATCTGGTTTGTTTTATAGCCGATGACTGATCTGTCTAAATCCATTGGTTTTATGTTCTGGCCATGGGGATGGATGAGTGACTAACGGCGGCTTGCGTGCCATGTTTCAGCCGACGCAGCCAGAGCTCAGCCAGTCGGGTCACGGACACAGACGTGCCTGGTAGTGGGAAAAAGGCAGATTAAAACAAGTGCTCAGCACTATTCTCTCTAATTAGTCCC
The DNA here is from genome assembly GCA_036023655.1 of Nannoperca australis. NCBI lineage: Eukaryota > Metazoa > Chordata > Actinopteri > Centrarchiformes > Percichthyidae > Nannoperca > Nannoperca australis. The sequence goes on along the minus strand of JAVQJD010048497.1, from coordinate 7,838 downwards.
CTGTTAACTTTTGAACTTAATTGGTTAATTGAGATGTGGTTAGACTGGGCAGGTTTCCCCTCCCTCAGGGTGACCATACGGCTCCAGTATTGCAGCTTGGCACTGCCTGGCACAGGAGGTGTCTGCCTCTCTCTCACTCTCTCCCTCTCTCTCTCTCTCTCTCTTTTCGAGCATCCCACCGCTCCAGTGACGAGGAGTAATGATGCCGCACAGGAGGCAGTAAAACTGTGTTTTGCGAGTGTGTTTGAGCAGAGATTGTGCCCATGCACTGCACATATGCTTGTGCCACATCAAAGCAGTATTGTGACTACCCAGTCCTGGGTGGTCCAAACCTCTCTTCTCCCAACCAGCAGTGCGAGATAGATAGGCTACAGAAAAGTGGAGTGTGGATGTGGGTGGATGTTACCTCACCACAGGCGAGTGTATTCTGTCGAACTCAGAAGTCAGTTTGCTTTGGAGGAGACATGAACAGTGTGAGGAGGGAGAATAAAAGTGCGGTGCAATACATACACAGATAAATACACACACACGACCCCATAGGCGTCACATTGCTTGAGTCTCTCCGTCTCCTCCGACTGATGTATAATGATACCCACAGCACCACACAAATCTGCAAGCAGCTCGATTCATTGGGGCAGATTTTGCCTGCCGTCTTCCCTTTTTCGCTTTCATCCCCACTTCTCACTTTGCTCCTTTGAGCCCCATCACTCATTCCCCTTCTCAGTTTTCCCTTTCCGTCCTCACACCCTCTCCATCATCCCTCCATCACTCTGGCTTCTTCCCCCTGCTGCTCAGCTCCATATTTCTGTCCTCCCTCATCACCTCGCTCTCTTCCCCCAGTTGCCGTCATCCGCGTGCTTCAAAATGGAAACACTCTCTCTTCATTTTTGGGGTTTTTAAAAACCACTTTCCCTCCCACTCCCTCATCCCACTTGCACTCTCTTTCTCTGCTCTTTTTCGTCCATCGGTTTGCCTGAGGCCTGGGAGGGTAATGAACGTCTTGTTTTATGGAGAGTCACAGGTTCACCCCACCCTCCATCAGAATCGCTCATAAATCAGCATCCCAGCATTCAACTGGAAACCAGGGCTCGTCGGAATGTCCTGTTCTCTCTTGTCCTCCCATCCTCTCTCCCTCCCTCTTCCATCTGTGGCCCGGCGCCTCCTTTAGGTCAGGGGGAGCAGTGCTGGACATGAGGGGACTGGTGCTTGAAGAGACTGCTTGGCTGCTGTCCTCTGAGTTCTCTTGGATTGGCCTGTAATATGATAAAGTCCTGGAGTGATGTGTGTGAGAGAAACAGAAGGCAGCTCCCTGCTCTGGCTTCTCTCCGTCTGATGTAGCTTGTCAGAGGCGCAGAGACAGAACAGTGCAGATAACGGAGCCGAGAGTCGCTGCGCCAACCAGCCAGCCCAAGGTCTTTGTGCAGCCCTGAATATAATTTGCCGCTCGTTCACAAGGGGAACAAAGGAGAAATGTGTAATTCTTGTAGCGTTGGCCAAGACAAATGCAAGCATTTTTGTTCTGATAACTTACAGAAAAGGGAGGGAAGGCACCTGGATAGCCAAGGCCAAACGATACAGAAAATTACCTTATAAAGAACACACTGTAAAATACTCGTGTGTCTCCTTGACTTCTGTTGTTGCAACGCTTCTCGGCCATAAGGACAATACTCCATTTGGCCCATTCAGATGTTCACCTTCTTTCCCACTGTAGCAGCCTACACTTTCAAGTGCGTACAAGGTCAGCCAAATCACACAGTAAATTCTTCTCTGAAATGCAGCTGACAAACTAGGTTTTAAAGTTGAGTTATGTCTCACGACTGCTGACACCGGTCATCCATGGAATGCCGCTGCCGGGGCCTGCTCAGCATCTGCAGCAACACACTTGAGCAGAGATGAGTAAAAATTAAGAGCATTTCCTGCGATCTGTACATAGGAGGAAAGGTCATCCTCACGCGAACATGAGCAGATGAAGTGTAACATAGAGCAGGGGCGGTCATAAAAAGCCTCTCCTCGACTCTCCAGCTGGTTAGCTTGACGTAGGCTTTAACAGCTCGGAGTAGAAAAGGCACAATCCAAGGCCACACCAGGGAGATGGAGGGGAGGGGAGGGGAGGGGTGCAATCTTGATCAACTGCTCATGGCTTGCCTGTCTGGTTGGTTGGCTGCACGGCTAACATTGCAGTCGTCTGTCTCCTTTGCGGTGATCACATCTAGTCTGCTGGACAGGTGGGTGGGACGGTCAGCCATGTGTACCCCCCCCCACTCAGTATTTGCCTGCAGGTCGTATTTAGAGCTAGTAAAGGAGGAGGGAGGCCATGTGGGGTTACATAAGGCTTGCAGCTGATCGAAGTTACCAGATGTGTTGCAGCTGATCGTTTTGTTTGCCATAGCACATCCTCAAACACACCCACACACACTCACTGAAAAAAGCTGAAATACTCACAGAAATATCCCTATACACACACACACACACACACACACACACACACACGTTAGCAGGGTAGAAATTAAAATCATATATTTTCCAAATGGCCATCCTCAATAGCACTTTGGGTCTCAAATAAAAACCCTACATCCCAGAGAAACCATTAAACCGACTTTGAACAGTGTGCCTATGAGTGCACATGTTGGCTTTTCTTATTTTTCTTTAATATACGCTTAGCTCTGCTGGCCATAAAACATGTCAGCACCTACGCGTTGGGCCAGAAAGCCTCAAGCTATGTGACGGGACCGGCCAGTGGAATGATTTGGGGAATCTGTGGAAGGAAAACAGGAAGTCGGGGTCGCGGAGTTAAAGGGAGGAAGCACGGGGGAGAGGTAGCGCAGAGAAACCCCAGCTGGGTGTCTTCATATCCATGGGAGAGCAACAGCTTTCAGCAGGTTATCACAACGCCAGTGTGAGCCAAGCTCAGTCTAGACCTGGCAGAGGCCGTAATGGAGAGAAAGGGGGGAGGGCAAAAGGGGGCCGGGGAGAGACAGGGAAGGAGAATAAAGAAGAGTTATTAGGGTGATGTGAGGCAATGAGGGGAAGAGGGCTTAGTGAAATGTTTTGACACAGAAAAATAGCAAATGTGACACAGGTACTTAAACAAGGGTTTGAAAAGCAAACCACCGCCATCTTTCTTTCTGTGAACTGTTACCTTACACAAGTGGCAGGTCCACAAACTGCTAATTCACTTAAGCCTGATGGCAGAGCTGGCCTTCGCCAGTCCACGTCCCTTCGACCAGATTACAGAGATCCTAAACACCCCATGATTTTCATGAGCTCACATGAACACCAGGCTGTCTGGTACCATGAACAGCCCACAGTAGAACCGCAACTTGCTGTGCAGTCCTGCATTATCAGTTATGCGTTGTTTTGTGCTATATTGATGCAAGCAGCGGCAGCTTTCACTTGTTGTGCCACGCGACACATTCCCTCACAGCCAGTGTGTGTGTGTTGGTGAGTGTGGTTTCTATCTCCCAACTGTATTTGTTCTGGCACAGTGTTCTATTGCGGGGCTGGGCTTTGCACTTCTCAGATAAGAGAGCAGTTATGTCAACACTGGGTGCTGTGAAGGAGCCGCCTGGTTGTGTTGACATTCTACAACACTGCTTATTTACTCTGACCACAGAGTTCAGCCATCATCTAGCCTCTAATGCACTAATGACCAGAGGCATTAGATCCCCCTCCTGGCTCTGCCCGGTACTGGCTCCCTGCTTGTCAGGTGAGAAGAAAGATGAGGGGGTTGGGGATAACTAATGGCTTTGGAAAACCCTGAGTTTAAAGCAGACTGCCAGCAGCTTCTGAAAAAAAAGGTTGACAAATGCTTCTCACAATACACACAACCCTTTGTAGACTCAGGCAGCATGAGTCTGCATATTGAGCTGAGCTGCCCTATCAGTAAAGAGCCAGTGGAGCAATCCATGCATAATTAGGGGAGGGGGGAGGGGGTTAATTGACTTCTTTGAGAAAGATCCTGATTTCTATCAGCCAGTCCCATAATCATGTGAGCCAGGGCTCTCATTAAGCCCCCTCCCTCATTTATCTCTCTTCCCCTCTAACCCTTTACCCTCTCCCTCCCTTTCCTCTCTCCTCCCTGGCTTTGAAAAAGGGTGAAACCCCAACCACTCCTGCTGTGTCCTCAGCAGGCCAGGAAAGGGTGAGGCAGATTTATAGCTAGCACCTGAGTGAGTAAGGTGCACACTGGCACATAAACATGAGTGTGCGCGCACACACACACACACACACACACACACGCCAAGGCTCCAGACTGCAGTTGACCTGACTGTGACCCCAGTGCGGTAATGTACTGGCTAGCAGGTATTAGCAGCAAAGCTGTGTGCATGTGTGCCTGTGGCCAGAAATGTTCTCTCCCCACACACACACACACACACACCGTGTTGCTGATTAAGAACCGATGTATTTTTTTTGCTGTTGTCGTTTTCCTTTTGTTTTTTTCATTTCCAACAATAATAACCAAACCACAGTGTAGCAGCAACAGCACCATAACAAGTGCTTTGAATTATTTACAGGCAGAAAGTATACACTGCCTAATGACACGCATCCTTACCACAAACAAAATACATTACGCTGGCATGTCAACACCTATGAATATTTACTAAAACATTTCCACTAAGACAAGCCTTGTGTTCAACATGGTTTCAACCAGATACAGAGAGAAAGCAGCTCTTTCCTGGTTGCTTTCCTTTTCTCTTCCCTTACTCCCTCATTCTCTCTTCTTCTCCGTTCTGCAGGATGATTGGGAGAAAAGCTGAACTCCATTGAGAGAGAGAAAAGGGGTGGGGGGGGGGGGTGACGTGGAGAAAAGAGATGAAATGTGACAAATGAGAGATTTCCTTCACAAGCTCATAAATCAGTAGACGCAGGCAGGGGCAGTATGAGGCCTCCCTCAAAAAGCCAAACTTCCCCCCCTCCCCTTTCACAGCCAGTGCTAACCGACCTCGCTCCCTATATATGCACGCAAACACACACCTACACAAACATATGTGCAGCGTCACACGCACGAGGACACAAACTTTCTCCCGTCCTCTTTGCACACACTCCCAGATGGTGTGTGCTGGAATGGCATCCCCATTGCTCTCCGCCAATCTGGTTGTGGCGCAGTGGCCTGGCTTCCTGGCACAGAAACACGTCTCGTAAAAATCACTTACAGTTAGGAGTGGCGGAGGCTTCAAAGCGACGCGCCTTCATACCAGCCCTGTTAAAAAGGGTCCAAGCATGCGTGCTGAAATAAATCCTGCTCATTCTGTCACATAAAAACACAAAGGGTGGAGGGCTCGCGGAGGAGGGCCGGGTGGTACAGCTGCTGCTGCAGGTAAGCGGGAAGGACAGGCAGACAGGGGAAGACGTGGGAAATTAACTCTTCAGAGCGTTCGCTATATGCACACACAGTAGGGTGCCACACATTGGGCGAGGATGTGGGAAGAAGCACCCTGCTGGGGTTTGGAGGTATCTGATGAGTTGGTGGGAGGCTGACTGAGCGCAACTGTCAGAGGCCCTTTTGCAGCTCCAGTGTTTGCGCGAGGGAATGTGTTGAATGTGAGATTACAAAGCACTGCACCTAAGACTGGACATATGTGCGCTGAGGAGGGAAGGCGGTGACTACGACCCGGTGGTTGGAGCTGGGAAGGCTCAGTCGGTGCTGAGAAACGTGAGCCCCCAGCAGGACGGGCCCAGAGACTGCCGGATTGATGGAGATCCAAAAGGACTTAGGATCTGCTTTCCTTCTGAATGTTCGCCATCTGCTTGGCTGGAAAGAGAACCCACAGAGCTGGAGAAAACTCTGTCAACTGACAGATGAGACGGTGAACGTAAAAAAAAAGTGTGTGCATGTGTGTTTTGTGTGTGTGGTGCTTGTGCAGACAGTGTGTCAGTATTGATCCTCAAAGCAGCTCCACTTTCTGAAAGAAGATCTGTCAAATGGGGATACACACACACGCACACACACACGCATTTACACATACATACCAACAAAAAAAAAAAGCATTAGGCATTGTGGACCTCATAGCTTAAATAAAATGATTTCTCTAAAATAACAGACATCTGCAGCACCATCACATATTCCAGTAACCTTCCCAGACAGCTGCATAGTTTACTCCACCTCCACAATACCAGTGGTATTAATCCATCCAGTTTCCATGTGTACAGACGACTCTGGTCTGCTAATACCCTGTTACCAAGAATGACCAATTCTCTCCTCATACGTCACTGGTTTGTCACACAGTAGCCGGGAAGGTGGGCTGAGACCGTCCACTTAAACCAAAATAAACGAAACATATGTCCTGTTTCGTTTCCTAACAACAGGAAATAAATCCAGACATGCAAAATCACGTCCATTTCTGGACATTTATCAGCCACGGTCTGCCGCTGACCTCCAGAAGCCCTCCTGAATTTAAATGCCTCCTGTCGGTCTCTCGCATAATCCCTCGGGTTGTCCTTGAAACACTCCAGCCTATCCATGACCCATCACCAACCCAGGAAGTGATCAGCACACAACAAAATCCCTATAGCTGTGTTGAAAGTTCTCCCTGACCCCCTGACCCCTGGAGAAACCATAATGATGTCTCCCTTGTGTCTAGTTAAAATAGAGATTTAAAAAAGCCTAAGGGCCTGATGAAGAAACAGCAGATACACTCCCATAACTGTCATTCCATATGCTGGGAAAGCGATGTGATTTACAACACTTGCCAGCAAAACAGTAAACCAGAGCTTCTCGCAAACGGGGGCGTCTGCACACCTGAGAACAAGCTGTTCCACAAGCAAAGAATGAGTAATTAAAATTACGAAGTGAAAAATGAACACAGCTTCTTAAAATTCTTACCTGATTATTTATGCACAAGACTTACAGTATAATGCTGTATAAATCCATCTGTGCGTGTTATTATTCTGATTACCATTGTAGATATATCAGCTAATCAGCATTGTAATTGAAGCAGGTGGATTTACTACATACCACAACAGCCCCATGCAGAAGTGAAGAGAGAGATGGATGGAATATAAAATGCCCAGGGCTGAGGTAGAATTAGGCACCTGCATCAGCCCCCCGTCCACCCCCACATGCTGCCCTCTCAGCTGCCTGCCACTCTGTTTCCTCTCTCAATCCTTTTATACAATCTCTCCACCACACAGCTCCTTTGATTGCTCTTTCCCGTGGGCATACACACACACACACACAATCACGCACAACACATGCGCACACAGAAACTCATACACACAAAAACACACTCCTTCCGTACTGTTCAGAGACAGTTGCGCCAGCTGAGTTTTGACTTGGAAAGTTGCCTCCACTACAAATAATGACAGGCACTCAAGAAACAAACAGAGCATAGTTATCACACGGAAAAACACACACATGCAAGCAAAATGCGTAACTCACAAAAACATGCAAAAGGCACAGAAAGAAAAACACTGTGAAAAGCAGGTTTAATCACAGATACACTCAAGCAGCCACCCACACACAAACACACACACACACGCGTGTCCACACACCCTCCCCATTATGCCGTATAACCAAAAGCTATTCAGCCATTTCAGCAGCATTCTGAGAGCCAAGCCAAGTGAGAGGTCTGTCAGTGCATTAGCCAGCATGTAATCATAGCCCAACCTCGCTGCAATAAGGAGTGGTTCTAATTGTTCACTGGAAACACGGCCTTCTCCCATCGCTAATAGTTTACTTTACTCCAACAGCTGACAGACCCAACCCTGCCTCCCCGCCTCGGCTTCCACACACACACACACACACACACACACACACACACACACACACACACACACACACACACACACACACACACACACACACACACACACACACACACACACACACACACACACAC
>JAVQJD010048490.1:0-15615 GCA_036023655.1 Nannoperca australis | reverse complement strand
AATGGAATAAAATACAATATAACAACTATAAAATAACTGCTGCTGTTACTGTTATTGCTCTCATTATTAGTATTGCTATTATTATATTGCTATTATTCTTTTTTATTAATTTTGCCATCAATACTATTACCACATCTATTACTTTACATCCTTTACGTGGGTCTTTGTAAATATAAAGAGTCGCTCTCCTACTCTATACAAAAAAGTGCCTTGAGATCATTTTGTTATGATATGGCACTATATAAATAAAACTGAATTGAATTGAATTAAACAGTTTTAAGTTTTAATGCTTCTGTTACTCAGAATCACTTAAATTTGTTCATGTTGCAGTTCGCTAACAATATAACAAGTGAGTGCAGTCAAGTGTCACTACATGCATTAGGTTTGTTCTTACTGTTCCAGACTCTAAGCGGTAGTACAGCGGCTCTGAATCAGCGTCAGTTGCTTCTATCAGTCCAACGCTGGAGTTGACCGGAGTGAGCTGCAGGATGCCAAACATCAAGAGTCAAAATCACCTTGTCAAAACCTGAAACATGCAGCTCTGCAGCTGTGAGACATCGACAACAACACCCACCTCGTTCACTTCCAGCACAAAGTGGTTCTGAGCAAAGTTTGGGGGGTTGTCGTTCACATTTTCAACCAGAACTTCAACAGACTCGTTCACCTGGAAGACAGCGAACAATCAGCATGAATTAAGAGAAATACACAGTGTCTTGACCTTTTGACTGCTGTTTACAATTTATTCTCTTGCTTCACATCATTATTACTGGCTTCTTTATCGTGGGCAGATTAGGAAACAATGGGCCCATGGGCACAGACACATATTGGTCCATGCAGGCTTATGTTTTATGATTAAGAGAGGCCCCATTCAGACAGATCAGGGGTGGATAACAACAATATGGGGCGCTCTATGATGACTTTACAGAAATACCACATAATCAGCTCATTTCCTTGAACGTCCAATGCTGTTGTTTAGCACTTTTGGAGTTTAAGGGCCCATGTTGGGTGGAGTAGTCAGACCCTCTAAAGTCCTATAGATGAACTGAGGGGATAAACAGTTGACTTCTTTCTTGTTACATGACTGTTCCTAAATTTTTCAGTTGGATGTTAGGGGCTCTGTTATTGACATTAGACTATACGACAAGAAAATGCAATATTAATAACAGCGATTTCATGCAGAGGCTCTGGAAGAAGGGCCCGCCTGAGCCGTTGGGCCCCATAGGGCCGTTCGGTAAGCCACCCATGTTCTTTGGTGTGATGTTGTTTTACTCACAGATCTGGAACCATCCTTGCTGCACTGCACCCACACCACCAGAGCTGCACCGGACAGTGACTAACAGAAACACACTGCAGTTATATAAAGTTTAAAGACACACTGATGGTTAAGTTAGTGCCATAATATCATAAATTAACTCTTTAAAGATTTTCCCAAATTTTATGTGGTTTGACTGGTTCATTTTAAAGTATCACTAATTGGATGTTACAGGGCTTCGAATTGTCTTTATAATGATGTAAGCACATGTTTAATCTTCATTTTGTTTGTTGAGTTTTTAAATCATATCCTTTAAAAGTTCATACATTTCTCCACTCAGTTGTAGACTATCTTCAGGAAGTGCATCACAACTGGACTGAGCCATGATTGGCTTCCTTCAATCATTGAAATCTGTCCAATCAGGTCAGTTAAAATGATTCTAAACTCAAAGCTTCCACCCAGCAGGATCATCTCATTTGAGCTGCTGCTGTTGTCAGACAATTTTCACACCATTATTGTGTCACAAACCTTTTAACCTGAACTACACGTTCATCCTTAACTACACCTTTAAAAAGGAACAATAATCTCCAGTTTCCCTGTTCTGACATTATTTAAATTACATGTGATTAAACTGGAATATAGATCAATCAGCCAGATATTAGCTCATTCTTGTATGAGTACTGGTGTATGTTTCCACCGATAACTAACAAGAAATTGTAGTACAGAAAAGATGTACGGAGGTTGACAAGAGCAAACACGCTATAACAGCCCAAAACATTTCCATCAGGAGAAACCTGCAGTAACTTCAGAAACAATGCAAAGTAAAAAATACTCAAACCCTGAAAACACACGCAGCAGAAAAACACAATAAAACAGTCAACATTCAATTAAACATAGGTTCTTTAGAAGATAGAGTTATGTTTTCAAGGTTGGGAAGATGCTTAAATTTGAATATACTCCTTGACAATCACTCATGTAAACCAGAAATCGTTTAACATTTGTAATGAATCTTATTTGTTTGTTGTCTCCTGGAATTAATAGTAATAATACATTTTTTGGGAAATGTTTGGTTTAGGTACCTTAAAAGTGCTTGAAAAATATGGAGAGAATTTTCTTTCTTTTTAAAGCAGTCAAAAAAATGTTTTGAGAGAGAAACTTTCCACACTTTTGCTTGCAAACTCTAAAGTTTTGCTTTAAAACCCTAAAATTTTGCTTGCAAATCTAAAATTTTGCTTGCAAACCCTAAAGCTTTGCTTGTGAAACTGAAAGTTTTGCTTACAAATCTAAAACTTTTGCTTACAAACCCTAAACCCCTCCCCCCCTTTTCTTTCAACCCAACCGGTCTAGGCAGATGACCGCCCACCTAGAGCCTGGTTCTGCTCGAGGTTTCTACCTGTTAAAAGGGAGTTTTTCCTTGCCGTTGTCGCCTAGTGCTTGCTCATGGTTGGGAACGTTGGGTCTTTGTGTGTGTGGAAGTTGGTCTCCACCGGCTCCATGTGATTGAGTGCCCTGAGATAACTTTGTTATGATATGGCGCTATATAAATAAAAATAAATTGAATAAATTGAATCATTACCTGGACACCACCTCGACAACCAGCGGTGGAATGATGACATGCGGCTATACATGTCATCGCTAGTAATGTTAGGTAATGTTTCAGTGTTTATTTATTCAAGAGTGTTCAGACCTGGAAAGGCTGCCCTATTATTGAAGGATCATCAGTGTGCTGAGAGATTTCAATTTGACAAGCAAGTCATCCTTGATCTCTGCCAAATTCTGAAGGGATGGCGAGTAGATAATTCCCAGAGATATTTTTTTGTTCTTGTGTGTATGTGTGTGTGGTGTGTGTGTGTAAGGGGACACACAATCGATATTGGATGTGATGTTAAATTATCATTTATCATGCATTAAAAAAAAACCTAGAAAGTGCAGTGGTATTCTAAAAGCAAGGTGATCTGAGGTTTGCAGGAGAGACGTGAAAATTTTTTCAAAAGATGGCACAGTTTTTCCCTGAGGCGGTGTGCAGCCTCTCAGGCTGATGTGTGTCGATTTGTCTGGAGGCTGCTGGATCTTATAGCTTAAGCTCCGATAAAAGTTCAAGGCTATCAAATGCTTAGGGTGTACTGAATTTAATGATAAAGAAAGTTATTAACCAAACTTAATTTCATACCTAAGTGGTTCAGGAAATTTACTGTGTGACAGCCGTGGGCACAAAGAACAATGTTAAAACATTATAGGAATACTTTATAATCATCACGATTTCTCAAGCTGATGGACTACAGCATTACTTTCTGTAATGGAACATACTCTAACACTATTTCTAAATACATTCAGCCACAGTGTTCAGTCTACCTCTGTCGTTCCCTCTTTGGGATATTAATGGGATAATCATCAACTACTCAAGCCATCTCAATACATTGTAGGCTACATTTAATATACTTATTTGCATTTAGCCTTTGTTTTGTATTTGTATCATTCGAACTTGAACATTTCATCAACATTAGTAGTGACTTTTGGGATAGTAGAATGAAAAATCTCAACAACTATTGGATTGGTTGCAATGACATTTGGTACAGTCATTCATGGTGCCCAGAGGATGAACCCTACTGACTTTGATGATGACCTTTTTCAAAGTTTTCACTTGTCCAGGGAAATATCTCAGCATCTACTGGACAATCATGTTTCCAAAATAATGTATCCTGTCCCAATGTGTCACCTGCACCACAATGAGGGTGACATCTGGTGATTATAGTTAAATGTCTCAACAACTTTTGGATGGATTTCTATAAAATTTAGTATGAATTTCCATCCGACCACAGAATGAATGGTAATCACTGGTGATCCTCTCGCTTTCCATCAAGTGCCATCATCAGATCAAAATTCAGATTTGTTAACACATTGGTTTGTGACTAAATAATCACAAAACAAATGACTTTCCCATCAGTCTCAGCTGTCAGCATGCACATGTTTTCATGCTCACATGCTAAAATAAAATGGTAAACATATTTTCTTAGCATATACATGTTAGCATTGACAGTGTGAGCATTTTAGCCTTTAGCTCACAAGTACAGCCTCATAGATCCGCTAGCATGGCTGTAGACTCTTGGTCTTCATTATAGCTTTCATTACAGCATTTTCACATCCATAAATTGGAATCTGCTTTATCAGTTCAGACACATATTCGTTTTTTTGACTGGAGGAGAGTGTTTTTTTGAAAGTGGATATGCTATATGCATTGGAAATTCTCATTCCCAGAGAGCTCAGCACAAGACAAACTTATTTCAATCTTGCCAGTGTGGACTGGATGGTGTTCTCAGAAATGTTCATCTCAGACAGTACAGGTCCAAACACGGCTAACTTTCTTTGCATATATTTTGAAGTCACAACTTTTGGAAGCAACCCTCATGTAAGAATAAAAAGTACAGGCTTGAACTGAGGCTGTAACCTACCGGTAGGAAAGTCCACTTCAGTTGTGGATGTGATCGGCAGAGGATCTTCAATCCAGGGTGTAGCATGGACAGCAACACTCCAGTCACTCCATGTTCCAATCTCTGTGTCCTTGGCAGCCACCTGTTGAGTGCAAGGATGTAGAAAGTAGTCAGTAAATTAGAAGCATATATTTATATGTGATGCCTGTCTGCTTTACATACAGTTATAATAGGAACATAAGGCGTCATTCCTTTTGTTAAAACTAAAGATAGATAGAATTCATAGATGGTAAAGATCCATCTAGTAATTCTAACATTTGTCCATGTTTTACCCCCCTCCCCCAAGGAGGAATATTTTGGTAGGGTAAATCGACATTCAGTTCGATTAAACTCAATTCAGTTTTATGTATACAGCGCGAAATCATAACAAAGTAATATCTTGGCTTGTCCAAGAAAAGACTGGGTGGGCGGTCATCTGCCTCAACCATTTAGATAGAGAACAAAGAGAGAGTGAGAGAGGGGCCGAGACTGAAATCAGAAGGCTATAGGCATATTTATTGTATATAAGTGTAATAAGTACTGTTTTCTTTGTTAGTTAGTTCACTAAACGCGGGATGATTTGGTTTACGAAAGGATCTGAGGATTTGGGTGGTTTTGGAAGTTTTGAGAATTTCAAGGCTGCAGCTTCAAGAAATAATTGTTCCTGAATGCGTTTGTCGTTGATACAGAAGTAGATGTGGATTGCATTAGGTCTTAAATGCATCAGTCAGGTAGAAATAGCCAGACAGGAGATGTTACCTGGATGATGTATTCCTTCCCAGCATAGGCATCGGTGATGGTGTGGGAGGTGCTGTCAGATAGCTCCACCTAAAAAAATCCAATAGAAAAGAGCAGGTGGTCAGTTTGCATCAGAAACCCATTTGTAAAGTAGTTTAACAAACAACCTTATTTAGCAATTAATCTGATGTTTTGAAGCTATAGACAGATTTTTGAATGGGCTCCATGGTCCTTAGGAATATGAAATGTTCCAAAATGATGAAAATCCTCAGCTAAAAAGGCACTAATGAGCTCCTAAGTCAACTTTCATACAGAATACAGTTTTTATTTAGTGCTCATTTATTTACCACAGACCTTTCATCATTATTCTGTGCGTAGGTCAAGTCTGTTGCTTTATTCTTGCAGTGTTTTACATTTCACTGTTGAATTGATTGAACCTCGATGCCCCTGCAGCCTCCACACATACCAACACTCAGGCATGCATGCAAAATACCAGTGGCATAATTGATGATTTTACCAGAAAGCTTTGGCATCAGTGCCACATAATTTTATAACACACTATAATGCATGCCAACATTTGAAAGCCTTTTGTGCACACTTTAATTTGCAGAGCGCAACAGAGAATGAACTAAATGTTTGAGTCACCGCCGGGTAGTGCATGAGAGAATGATTTGCTGCCGCTCTGTAATTTACGGTTAGTGTTCTGTGTGTGTGTGTATGTGTGTGTGAGCATGTGTTTGTTTGCCTTTGGCCTGTATCTGACAGACTGAAGGAAAGCATAGGGAGATGGAGGGTGCTGCCTTTTCTACTCCTGAAGTCAAATTAAATGATTGTGACATTCCTGTTGCCTTCTGCAGTCTACCAGTGCAACAAGACACACACACACACACACACACACACACACATCTAGGTGATTCAGGCTGAATCTATAGCTGGAGGTTACCTGAAACTATACTAACGTAAAAACTTAGGCTAGACAATATATAATGTATACAATCTTCTCTGCTAGAGAATAGCAGCACGGTGAAGAATCAGTTTCCTTGATAATACATTGGTGATTGATGAGGTCATCTTGCTAATCATCTTGTAAACAAGCCGGAAGTTTAGCCAGCTTATCTAATCTGCTTAATTTAAGTAAGAGCACCTGTAACGTCTGTAAACTACGCACGCACTACAGTAGGTCTAAGTTGAAATGGGAATGGATGTTTACAGCTAACAGTTGGGGTAATATGGTATTCACCTTTGATTTTACTTGAAACATTTACTTTTAAATGCTCTTGGTATCTCCAGGGCTGCTCAGAAGTATCTGTGATTTGATCAAAAAACCCTCACGCAACCATATAATATTTGCCAACCACCAGCCGGAACCAAGCCTGGGCTGGAGTTTCCCTTTTAGTTCTTCAGGATGTGCAAATCTGCATTCAATCTGACAAATAACCCCCTCGTACATCCCCAGCCTCCGCTGTCTTCCTGTAATCTCTCTCTCATCGCTCGCCCTCTCTGTAAAGTTGACCCTTCTGTTTTCAACTTTGCCTTCACAGCCTCTCTCTCTATCCGCTCTACTTCTTTGTCTCTCGCCCCCTCTCCTTCTGTTTGGAAGGAAGTTCAGGCTTTATCTGCCTAACCGAGCGCTACATTTACAGGCTTAATTTCATTAGTGGAATGTAATAACAATGCCATCCGAGCATGTGTGTGTGTGTTACATGTTCTGTTGAGTGCTGTGTGTGTGTGTGGATTTACTTAAGTCTATATATAGTGTGTGTTAACAGACATGTGTGCAGCCTTTGAGGCTAAACCTTCCACTATTTATATGTCGTCCAACCAGCGTATCCAACCATAGCTTCTATCAGCATTCCTTCCTGACTCTAACGTGTGTGTGTGTGTGTGCTTGCATACTAATGTCTATGGTGTGAAAGCCTGCGAAAGTTTAGTCATACATCTGTTTCATTCTGTGTGTTCAAGTAAAACTGTGCATGTGCCTTCATATTTTTGGATCTCTCTCTCCCTCTCTCTGTGTGTGTGTGTGTGTGTGTGTGTGTGTGTGTGCGCGCTTGTATTTGATATGAATGTAAAAAAGAAAACGCACGTATGCCAGTTTGGGAAAATATGCCGGCCTACATTTGTGTTTGTGTTTCTTTGTACGCACATGTTTATACTCATGTCAGTGCATGTCTGTTGCATTGTTGTTTGTGTTTGCAAGGCAGAACTGGAACTGGTGTGTGTGCGCGCGTGTTTGTGTGTGTGTGTGTGTGTGTGTGTGCACATGTATGTGAGTATATGTGGAGGAGTATATGGAGTAAACAGCTTGCAGATAAACATTTCCAGAGAGATGGATGTGCTGCTGCGTTGCCAAGTGGCTAAACCGGGAGCAGCGAGAGCGCACTTAATATCACGTACTAGATGGAGGGAGGAAGGTACTGAGAATGAAGGAGGGAAGAGGGGAGATAGATAGATGGAAGGAGGAGATGCATTTTGGAGAGGCTGTTGCTGTTGCTGCCAAAAAACACTGTCTGATCATTCACACTGCAAGACCAAGCCTGTGTGTTGTGGCAGTGGTGGTGAAGTGATGTACATTTAGTTGTTGCTCTGTGTGTGTGTGTGTGTGTGTGTGTGTAGGTGGGGGGGGGGTATTTATGTTTCACATGTGTCTGTAGGGCTGATGTATTGTATACTAAGGTTCATAGATGCCGAAAAAACATAAAATGTGTGTGCAGTTGTACACGTGCATTTGTATGTATGTGAGTCATCCACAGACACATGCACACACACTCCACACAAACACATTGCCACCCCTAACGCCTAAATATTTACCTTACTATAATCATGTCCATAGACTCAGTGTAAATAAACTGTATTCACTAAACCCAATATATAATATGATAATGATAATAATAAAAACTCTACCTAAATGGGTTGACCACAAAATAGTCTATTTGAAAGTAATGATGACTAAATGTCCTCACTCTGCAGAAGTTTCTTCATTTCATGCATAAACACCATATGTCCATTGTAAACAGCATATGTGAGCATGAATGTTTGAACACGAGATTTCGGCCTGGTATTATTGCGGGGATCCACATAAGAGGCAGCACACCTGGATTTTCAAACCCCTTTGAACGTGCGTGAAAATGCGAATGTGTTGTCAGTTCCAGTTCAAGAGCTTTATAGCATAAAGTCTCCTCTTGAGTCTTACAGTGACAGCTGTTGAATAAACCTTTTAGCTGGCTTGAGGTTCAACAACTCCTATCAAGTTCAGCCAGCTTGCTCCTCTTTACCAGAGCAACATATCCAAAGTAATTCTGATCAACCAACTAGCTGCTGCTGTAAGTGAACACAGTACGCAGACACAACAACCTAACCTCTCCCTTTATTTAGCTTAACAAGGTTGCACATGCTGCAGAGCTGGCCAGCTAACTACCTCGTTTGGATTGGGAGTTTGATTTACTTCTCAGCATCAAGAGACGAGCTGTGTCTCAAACCACGTACTTCCATACTTCCACTTAATATTTTGAGTATATAAGTGTGCATATAAGTATGGCATAATGCAGTGTACAATGACTACCCGGATGATACTGATAACAGTCTGAACGTTGAGTGTTGAACGCTGCACACTTCTCAGCCCCAACAGTCACTAACGTTAGATGGCTAATTCAGAGTTTGTATTCTAAAGTTGTTCTTCAGAGAAAGACAACATCACTGTATGAAAAGCAAACAGACAGACTTTCTCTGTGATTACTCTAACCAACAAGAGTTAGCTAACACTGTTTCTCCTGCTTGGTAGTTGGCATTAGCAGCTTTGTTAAGCTAAATAAAAGATGTGTCTGGGTATTGTGTTTATTTACAGCAGCAGCTGGATAGTTGATTCAGAATGACATTGACATTGCTGTTGCTCTAGCAAACAAGTGCTCACTTGCTAAATCTGAAAGCAGCTGCTGAGCGTTTTTGCTTAAGATGCAGGCAGCATGTGATCGGCAGAAAGGTGAGAGGGCGGCGACAACACCACTGTCAGAAAAAGCGAAATTTTGAAAATAAAAAGTGGCATGAAATAAAAGTGTTACAGAGAAAAGTTATTATGAATTAAAAACACACTTCAAACAGGGAATTTATAACAGGCAACAAAAAATATATTCTGAAATACTTCTGATTTTCTTTTTCCAAAACTCAAGTCCTAAAAGTATGATAAAAATTATGACATTATTCCTAATGAGTTAAGTTTTAATAATTTCTCAAATAATAGTTTAATTTATATTTTACACAATTGATTAATTTGAATATGTATTTAGTAATTACTCATTTATTTAATACATAAATAAATAAAGTATGACGTATGTGAGTATGTATTAAGTATGTAATACAATATACAAGTGAAGACTTTAGGGCTCATTAAGAGTGACTGTTATACAGTATCAGAGTCAAAGTCACAACAGATGTTCTGTTCTGATGTTCAATGCATTCCAGATGTTATTTTGTGAAAAAGTGTCATGTTGTACACACATTCCTGAAGGCTGCCTCAACTACTTTCAGCTTATCATTTCCATAAGATGCCTTTTGACATGTACAAGGAATGGACTGCATCTGTAGGTGTAGATGAGTTATCTGGCTCAGTGAACTTCTTATGGAAAATGTATGTCGATATAGTGTGTACTATGTATATCTTTCTATACTGCTATATGTATTGAATATAACCATAGAAACAAACTATGTGTCAAGAAAGAAATGACACAGAACACACACTGTAGAAACTAATAGATATTGTATTGGTGATAGAGATACAGTGAGGATATGGGTGTGGTATGTGGTGGCAATGTGTTCTTTCAAAACATTCTGGTGTGGAGCAACACATATACCAAGATAAGAAACAAATACAACTGGGAGTGAGGAAGAGCAGCTTCTCACACTCACTCTCACATTCAATTTCTCACACACACACACACACACACACACACACACACACACACAGATACAGACACAGACACAGACACAGACACAGACACACACACACACACACACACACACACACACACACACAGAGAGCTTAGTGCTACCATATATACACACACTCCCCAAGAGCCTTTACACAAATCCAGACAATGTGAGGGGCAGAGAGAGGAGATGTGAACATTCCTCAGGGATTGCATAAGGACCTGGGAGAAAAAGAAGTGACCCTTCACTTTTGACACATCCTTTTTTTTCTCTTTTCCCTCTTCTCCTCTCCTCTCCTCTCCTCTCCTTTCCTTTCCTTTTCTCTCTCTCTCTTTTGTCTCATGCCCCCTCACACCTCCTATAACTATCTTTCATGTGCCTTCTCTAATTGTCCCAGCCCTGATCTTGCTAAATAATTGAATACAGAATTTTACAGATTGTCCAGCCTGTCCAGCATGTACCCTACGGAGTTTGGATAGGCCTCAACCCTGCGCAGGATAAGTGGGTACAGATAATGCATGTGTGAATGGATGATCTTTTTTCCCTTTGTCAGTGATTTATGTAGCCGCATATTCTGTCCTGTACTTGTGTTTACTGTTGCAAAAAATCTTTCCCACTGGGATCAATAAAGTTTCATCTCATCTTATCTCTTACAAATATGCATTAATAGTGATATGGAAAGAAAAGAAAGGAACTCCAATTCTAGGTGTCCAATAAGTCCAACAAAATGAAAATATTTAAATATATCATAACTTGGGGATCATATTTGCTATCATATATTTTATCTATAGACACATGTTACGAGATAAAGCACCACACATGTAGGTCAGAGGTGGAAAGGACAATGAGATAAGGAGGACGTAAGAAGAAACATGTAAAGAAAGAGAAGAGCAGACTAAGAAAACAGGGGAAAAAAGAGATGCAAAAAAAAAGACAGTCAGAGAAAGCAAAATAGAGAAGGAAAAGCAGAGAGAGGGAGACATGGAGAGAATTGGCGTCGGTGGTCAGATCTAATCCAGTGAGCATGTCTGTTGTCCTGGAAAGGAAACCCAATTATATGGCACTTCCACTGGCCCGATGGCGCTCTGTGTGTGTGTGTGTGTGTGTGTGTGTGTGCGCACTGAGAAGGTTGGTCTCATTAGGTTGACTGACAGCTCCCATTTTTCCACCGCGCACTCCTCCCATTTGAGAACATGCACACACACGCAAGCACAGAAACGCCAAATCCAGTGGTAATTTCTCAGACAGTATTTCCCTCTGTGAAGCCCCAATCGCCATCGCAGCAATTACTGTAAAAAGATGCTAACCCCCCCCCCCCTCCCCCCCCAGCCAATCAACAATCCAGAACTAGATCTTGCACCTTTTTTTAAAAAGCATGTGGTGGTTTCAGCAACACAACGGTGGAGGTGTCTCTTCATCAACTGTGGTTTATGCTGTCATGGCAGCATGTCAAAAATGTCAAACATGAACATGTCTTGAAGGATCAAATTTGAATCAGAATTCTTCCCCTTCTTCTTCCCATCTACAACAACTCTAACAAGGAAGCTCCTGTCATGTTACCAGAATGTTTCTCTTCTTATAGTGCTATGGGTATATGCACAAATTAAGCTTATTTGACCTTATTTTAATCAAAAATTATTTGAATATACTGTACCATATACATGTCTCCCTTTGTTTCAACCACTCTTAACAGTTCATTGAGTAAATAAAAAAACTGAATCCAAAAAAATCTGCAATATTCTTGGCGGTTTGTCCAGCCTGTACCTTCTCATACAATGTGAGTTGAGATCGGCCTCAATCCCCCATGACCCTGCACAGGATAATTGAGTAGAGATAATGCATGTATGCATGGATGATGTCAGTGATTTATGTAGCCACTGTAAATAGACTGCATTTAGATAGCTTCTTTATCCAGAGGAACATTGCTAAGTGCTTGACAAAGCCTCAAACTCACATACACCACTGACTTGTGGATCAAACTCTCAACGTTGCAACTTTTGGACATCATGCTCTACCCTCTACCTCGACTCTACGTTTTTCATTAATTATGGACTGGCAGTTATTTAGATTAGTGATTTTTGCCAACTGCAAACTTTTAAAGCTTTGAATATTATGCTGTGTTCAAGTGCTGGACAGAAAATCTGACATTCAGGACTTCTAAGTGGCTGTTAGATCATGTGCTGTTTTATCAGATAGTCAAACCTATAATAAGACAAATGACAAATAGCAATGAGTCTGCCTCCTTATTTGAATTGTCAGAACGCCTCAAATCAGATCACTGGTCTCTTACTCAAAATTAGCAGATGGACGGAGCATGATGAGTGGTGAAACTGCTGTGTGCCAGCTGAACCACAGCTCTCCAGAGACCGCGTTGCTGCCCAATGGCACCTGGCACTGCTCACCACAAGTTGTTGCCTTTTGGGCAAAAAGCGTTTCTACAAATTTTTTCAAATTGCCTAAAAAAATGGAACAACCAATATTGGCATTGTTTCTTAGGCAGACTATATATTTTTTAGAATACCCAATGCATTTTTTCCCATCCAGGCAGCCACTGGTTTCAGTTTCTTCAGGTACAATTAAAATCAACTTGTACATGATTAAAATCTGCTTATATTGGTAAATATAAAATGAACATAAGCTATATGGTCAGGCTTGAAGGGACTGTTTCAAAATCACTTCCTTGTTCCTTGTTCCCGTTTTCCCGGGAGAAATCAGCCTTGACGAGCTTTGGTGACTTCCATGTTTTATTTATTGACTGCAATGTCCATTCTATCAGAAGTTTATTAGCCATGAGACACAAGCCCCCCAAGATGAGGTCCATACAATGTATGTGTGTGTCTCAGGGAAAAAGAGTGTGTGTCTATGACAGCCTAAGGATTGACATAGTGATATAGAAATCAATGGAGGCAGTGAAACCTCCAAAGCACCACAAATAGAAAATAATGAAAAATCCCAACTGCAAACTGGGAAACTTCCCTTTACTTCCCTTGTGGATAAGAGATATATTTTTATGCTTATTAGATTATGTCATAAATGAACATAAAGCCAGTGGATTGCACAGTGTATGTATCGCTGTGTGTTTTTGTAAATAAGTCAACTTTAACGTATTTTGACAGCAGAGCAAAATATTGATTGATATGACTTTCATATGTGACAGGATTAAACCTGCTGTGTGTGTGTGTGTGTGTTTGAACGATGGGGTTTGATAAATGATCTGTCTGTGGCAGTGTCCTTTTAGATGAGATGTTTTCCCCAAACAAGGTTTGAACATTTATCATAAAAATGGATGGCTTGAGGAACGGATGGTTAGATAGCCGCCTTAATGCATGGATGGATGGAAGGATGGATGAAGGGATGGCTGATGGTAAAAACTGTGGACTTCTGAGTGAGGAAAAAAAGTGGAATCTAGCGGTAGAGCGGCACAGGAAGGTGAAAAGGAAACAAGGATGTAGGACTGGTAGGGAGATAAAGTAAGAGGGGGAGAGGAAAAGATGAAAAGGAGCGAATCAGAGGCACTGTTCAGCTTTCATGACGTTCAATGTCAGATTGAGTTGAATAAACTCTTGTTCAGTGTCAATCTCTGCTTTCCCTTTCCCATGATAATAACGTTACTCACAAAAACACACAATACATCTGCTCAGTTATCCGCCACAAACACAACCGTAAAAAACGTACAAAATCAGACAAAAAATAAAATGAGCATGCACAGAAAATTACACAGGCACACACATGCACTATCACATACATATATTACATATAAATCTGCTTCATATAGTCCCTCTGTTTCTCTTTTCTCTTCTTACATCATGAACACTTCGACGTTTGAACTTTCGGGCCCCACACTCGTGCGTGTATATACAGTATGTGTGGGTGTGACAGTGCATGGACAGTCTGTAGATGTGCAGTCATATGCAGATATACTGTGTGGGTTTGTGCATAAAAATAACATCTCCTCAAGTCATTTTTAGCTTTAAAAGTTTCGTTCTCTTGTGAGGGAGCTGAAAATCTTTCAGCAGAGTGAGATTATTTCAGTATATCTTCAACAAATATCAACTTGTTTCATTGATTTATCTTGAAACCAAGGAAAAACAAGGTCAATTGCGGCACTACAATGTAATGTCTTCTGACTTTTAGGACTCAGTAATGACTTGATGAGATGGAAACTTTTTTTTATTGTTATTTGTGCTTGTGTTGAATGTCTGTTAACATAATATAGATCATCTGTTACTTCCCCCGTAAGAGCGCTTGGATAGCATTTGCATGTATGTTAATCTTTGTAATTAGAAGAACAAAACCATGTACGCATGCACAAGTGTATTCACCTATATGCGTGCCAGCATTTAAGAGTGCATATGCATCTGCATGTGTTCATTTCTGTCTTTATTATAGGTGTTTCCATGCATGAGAGTGTCTGTGTGGAAATATACGTGTGTGTTTCCAGTCGACTGGAGTTCAGCCTCATTCCCAAAGGGCAATTAAAGCATAGCAGATGCAGTTTCATACCACAAAGAGAATATTGAGCAATCTGAAATTGTTCTTATCACAGTTACTGGGCCATTGCTTTAATTGCGGTGAGAGTTTGAGTTCCCTGTCTCCGTGAAGGGAGCGCGAGGGTGGGATGGAAACAACACGAGGACATGGGAAACGATTCACTGAACATTTGCAGGCATACAGATGTATTTTCACGTGGCGATTATTTTGCGTATTTATGACACAGACACAATGTGAAGGGCAAGGCAAAGTATCATGCAGATTTTGCAGCCTCCCTACAGAGCGACAGGAAACTGGCACGCCACGTTACGCGTAGACACCATCGTCTTCAGAAACAGAAGTAGTCAAGGTATGGTGGCTGGCCAGGCTGTGCCCATCTGGGGAGCAAATGTGATGAAATTTCCCCTTTTGTGGAGCATTGATGTATGTAGGAAATATGTAGGATATGTTGTTCTACTTTTCTGTCTGCAGTTCTGTCAGTTACAGCTAAAAATCTATTGCACTACTCCGATGGTTGTATCTAAGTCTAAAGTTTCTTCTTCTATTTCATGCATTAACACAGTCCAGAAGTGTTGTTATTCCTCTCTCTTTTCTCCCCTTAAACCATTCATCTATCATCAACTATGTGCGCATGCGCTTGTAAGTGCGTGCTGCCTGATACGGTTGCTCCGCTCGTCTTACTTGCTCTTTTAAATCTTTTTGTTATTTAACTTTGTACTTATGGGTTTTTTGTTTGGTGTTGAC
>JAVQJD010048486.1:0-10506 GCA_036023655.1 Nannoperca australis | reverse complement strand
TATTAAAGTCACCCTTGACTTTGACTGTGTGGTTTCTCGTTTTTTTTTTTTTTTTTTTTTTTTTTTACTTTACTGCAGAAAACATTGATTTCTAAAGACATTAAATAGCCGCTAGATAGCTGATCCATTTGTTTTTGTGTTTTTCCTTTGGTCTATCACTAATGCAGATATGCGCTCGGAGTGCTTTCTAGTTTTCAAAACATATGTTGGGTAAAGCAAACTGTCTTAGAACAGCAAGGGAGACAAAAATACATTTTAATGACTAGACTTCTTAATGACACTTGCGCTTCCCTGCCTTTCATTAGGTGTCAGCTCAGTCAATGCCTGTGTGTGACATTTTCTTTTCTTTTAATTATTTTTCTCTCAGTGAGCGATGAACCTGAGGTGTCAGCTGCTGCCGCAACATCCGATCCTTCTGGCAGCGCTGGAGACCCTGCTGTCTCCAAACCTCCACCGCCCCCTGACACAAAGACCCCCTTGTCCGTGGACAGTCCCGGCAGAAGAACCACGCGCAGCAGAATTAAGCTAGCTGCCAACTTCTCATTCACAGCAGGCCTCTGATCCCTCTTCACACATGCACACCAAGCAGTGCTAGTTCACATATAGTGTAACTCTAAATGCAAGAGTTGACCGGCTACACGAAGCGCACTACACAGAAGTGACCCCACAGAGCGTTGGTACTGTCCCCTCTACCTCCTAACAGGCTTGTTGCATTCTTCTTTCTTCTTAATCACTGCTCGGCCATCTTTGCCCCCCCACCAAGCTGTGATTTTTCTTCTTGCAGGTTTTCTGCAGTTCATTCATTTGCCAAATTCATCTACTGTAACCCATTTGATTTCATCTTAAAGGAAGTTAAATAATATTTCCATGCATATGCATCTTCAGTATTAGGGCCACGTTGTATCAAAGGGCTAAAGATGAGTTAGTTGTCACTGTATACAGAGTATTACGTAACAATGGGAGAAATGCTGGGGATGAGTAACTAAGTTTTCTGTGTAAAATCCCAGACCTTCAGTTACCCACATTCTCGGTTTGTAAATGACAGAAGGTTTATAGAGATGTTTTGTTCATGTACCATATTGAGAAACCTTCACGTATACTTCCTTGCCGTTTCCCCAAAGACGGAGCATTTCATTTGACATTCTTTTTCTTAAAAAAAAAACAAACTCATTTCAAATTTTTCAAGATTTTATTTTGTAGGTAACTGCAGACATGTCAACCAAACTGGCCGCTAAGCACCTGCCTGTTTCATTCTGTCGGTCTTCTCTCGGGTAAAGTACGAAAGATTTCTAAAGAGGTAGCATCTCTTTTGAGGTACAGTCTCCACTTTTGTCCCTGTTGTAAAGTAGCCTAAGGACAGTATTTTCAGTTCCTATT
This sequence comes from Nannoperca australis, assembly GCA_036023655.1. Classification (NCBI taxonomy): domain Eukaryota; kingdom Metazoa; phylum Chordata; class Actinopteri; order Centrarchiformes; family Percichthyidae; genus Nannoperca; species Nannoperca australis. Next base: position 9,129 of record JAVQJD010048486.1, on the reverse strand, counting down.
ATATTATGCAGAGTATTTAGTAGTCTGTGGACGATTTTGGCCTTAATGTGTGGTGTATTTGGTAGCAATTCAATGATGTGATTGAAGGGTTAGGGTTAACTGTTCAGATAGTGGCTTTTTACTAATGAAAGCTTTCAGTCTGGAAATGTTTTGATTGATATTGCGACAAGCACTGCTCTCAAAGTTTTATTCTTGTAGTAATTTGACTTGATTTGTAGCAAAGATTTTTGGCTGGTCTCTCCAGGGCCGCTGAAGTGGGTGGGGGGGGGGATTCTTTAATACTCGGGGCCATGCGTGTGCGTAAGCAGCAGGAACTGGGATATACTCTGATGGTTCGTCTTTAGCCAGCAGCTGGTGTGTTTGTTCTTTTTAGCTGTGTATTTTTTTTTTTCGTCTGTGTGGTTTACACTGGAGTAGGTGGTGTGAAATATGCATGGTGTGCATAAATGTGTTTATGCATGGTGTAAGCCCAGGAGGAGCAGACAGGAACAGATAAGACATTCGTTAAGATCAGTCTTTTATTTCCACCATGTTTTAGGGATCTTAGAGTTGGCGTCGCCCTTGCAGTTGCCACACAAAACGCTCAAGGTTTTTTGAGTTAACCTTGCCGCTGGGAAGCACTGTAGCTGTGGCGACGTCCACGCTGCCTGAGTTTGAAGAGTTGGAGGGGAGCAGTGAGCACTCCTGAGTTTTGTTTGATTTTTAATGACGAGGTGAATGGTCGTGAGTTTTTAGGGAACGAGATGAGGCGGGGAGGCGGTAGGCTGTCTCGTGGAGCACCATGGGGGCTCGGGAAGCCTCCTGAACAGACTGTGACGTACACACAAAGGACCCTCTGCGGCTCTCTGGAATGTGCTGGGCTTTTACAATGGCTTGTATTTGCCACGGTGCCAAAGGGAATCGCCGTCGTACCTCCCCATCCCTCACATCTCGCAGAGGAGCTTTTACTTATTGATGTGTCGGTTTCTCCATTTTTCTGTCAAGTGTTCACAAGTCTGCTGGCTTCTGAACTGCCACCAAATAATGTCGGCTGCCTGAGAAGTTTAGCACGACCCCGGTGCTGCTGAAGTCAAAAGGTTGTTTGTGTTGAGAGAGCGGGAGAAAAGGTTCAAAGAGTAATGGGTAAGAGCCCATTTTATCAGTTTCAGTGTTTACCTCTTTAGCCAGTGTTATTACATGAGTTTTCTTTATCAGGCTTGATTTTGACTTGGTATGAAAAGCCTTTAAATCTGAGAGATTCCACATGCCAAAATGTCTGAGATGCCAATCAAAATGTTTTTAATTAGAGCTGTTATGGTTCTCCTGTAATGTTTTACTGACCGTCTGGAAACCTCCTTGATTAAGAAACGAGCAGTTTGCAATGGTTAATGATTTAGAATTGGTAGTGAGGGGAAAGGGTCTTGAAATGTCTGGATTTAACTTTGGCTGTAAGAACGTATGACCTTTCGTGAATTTGAGCAAACCCTAGCTCTCCCACAGAGTACTGCAGTGGCAACTAACTCAGGTGATTACATTTAACTTCCTTTTTTTATTTAGCTTTCTCTTTGTTTTTGCTTACATCAGTGAGAAGCTAGTGAACCTGTGAAAATATGCACTTTTGCATAGTTTTGGTTCATGAAATACACGTGAAATTAGTTTGTGACCAGAGAGGGGTTGAAACATGTTTTTTGTGTCTTCTGTATGTGACCTTGTCTTGCTTTTTCAGTGTTCACTTTGTTTTTTTTCTTGATTCAGCAGTGCCCTTAAAACTCCTGATTATTTTTGGTTCACCTGGTCAACAATTGTCTCCGTGGTGTGTCCTCTCTACATTCCCCCCCTCTGTCACACCGTTGTACTGCTGCTTCACTGCACTAGAAGTCGCTGTAACAGTCTTGTTGAAGGGACCAAAACGATTTCCGTAAAAATAAATTTCACAAGCATCATTTCTGCCTCGTCTCGAACGTTTCTGTGGTTGTTTGAAAGGATCAACGCACTCCATAAAAATCAGCCAGCGTGTTCCTGAAAGATGCTCTTTATTTAAACATATATGTACAGGTAGCTTCTTTTCTGGGTATTTGTTCAATATTCAACATTAGGACCTTTAATAAATTCACTACTACTACAGAACGCTAAGTTATCAGAAGGAAGGGAAAGTGACGAGGAGCGAGACTTTGCTTGACATGAGTCACTAATGTCCTAAATACACTCAAAACATACACCGTCTATTGTAGGCATTTACAAGAAGGTTGCATTCATTTCCTGGTGTTTATCATAAAAATGCAAGACTAAATTCAGAGGATGCAGGTGGTGGTGGTGGTGGTGGTGGTGGTTGTTGTTGTTGTTGTTAACAATATCCATAATAACATGAATGATTCCACAGTTGATAATTCCCGGTAGCTTTTGACTGAGATGACGTTAGTATGGCCAGTGATGTGGTTAGTCTGAGGAATGAGCAAGCATAGTAAATCAAATAAATAAATAAATAAACACCCCACCTTGTTGAATAAACTCTTTTTGACGTGTTGGCATATACAAGGGTTAACCAAAGTAATGAAAGGGTTTGATGCTGCTACAAAAGTGGGTCACATGAGATTGCATGCCAGTTAGCATTAGCCTAAGTTTGGACACATTTCACTGCTGTGCTACAAAATTATCTTGAAGTTAGCATTTTGTCTGAGTATACTTCCATTTGTTTGTTTTCTATAACACTAAATTTGGAGGATTCTGACTTTACAGCAAACCTCAATGTAATGCAATTCAAAGAAACAAACGGGGAAGCCTGCATTGTCCACTACCTGAGAAGATCTTTTTCTTGAGCACAGCACTTTGTACTGTATTTGTCCATGTTCCTACCGGGTTAATCTTCTGACCACCGTTGTGGCCTGTTTGTGCATTTTTAAGAAACTGTTCATTAAAACTAGATGAATCAATAATCTCTTAACGAAATGACCTGCAATTTGCACATAGATGATTTGGCCTCTTTGAAGGTCTGCTTTGAAAATGTAGATGCACTGGCTGCACAGACTCCTCTTTAAGCAGACAGATGCTATTTAATGGCCTTCAGCCTAATATGACCCAACTTTGTAGCAACGTTGCAGTGGAGTTTGTCGGGTCAGCACTGAAGTCCGTTTTCATCACAGCATTTCTGCGTGAGCTTTGTCATTTTTGTGAACTTTCAGTGAGTTTTCTGACTAACGAAGCTTTATATCCAGCAGAGCAGACGTTACAGAATCACACAGAGTATGGGACTGCTTAACTGCTGTTCGAGCCAAAGCACTGAATCAAAAATACCAGTCACTTAATCGGCAGCCACATTGTTGGTCACATGGGAACAACGGTTAAAAACGCACACATGTGGGACTCCTGAAAGTGAAAGAGGTTCACTGGTTGGTGTTAAAGGGCTGAAATGCAAGAATAAGATGTTTATTCCTGTAAGACAGAGAACCCCAGCATGTCTGTGGATATTGTGCTTGTAGTTCTGTAAATGCTTGTACTTTTTTATCAACCGCATGATCATAGACCATGTCATTTTAAAGTTGCATGATAGAATTACCCAATCTGATTCCATTTTAAGACATACACTTATTCGATTTGTATTTACAATTCCTTATGCTGTTCCCTTTCCCGCCTATACACTGTGGCCAAGAGTCTTGACTTACTGGAAGGTTCCCCTCGAGTGCTAATTAAAGATAAGTTCCCAAACTCTGGGCTGAAACTTCATCTACGATTCAATTCCAAACCTGATTCCTGCAAAGTTTTGAGGGAAACAGATAACTGAGGTTCTCTGAGTCACAGGAAGTGATGACTGGTATGTCATGTGATGCGAGTGGACGGGGTCATAAAGAGGTCACTGTCAGTTACATGATGGCACACTGTGTGGCTCCACAGCAATCCTTAATGATGGCCACTCCTGACTTGGTGATGGACGGTTTGTTGGGAGGCGGCTCCGGGATTTGTCTCTTGGGCTTTGGAGGATCTTGTCATAAACAAAGAGGGGGGGGGGGGAGGAATCATCACACAGTGGAAGTAAAAAGTGGACAATGCTCCCGCCTTTCTCTGAATGTGCATTTGTGTAGTTTTGCAAACGTGAACACTCACTTTGTGTGACTTTGAGCTTTTTCTCCAGAGGCATCAGCTTCAGTCTGAGGAACTCGGCCATCTCCTTGTCCTCCTCTTGCTCCCTGAGTTTAAGATACAGTCACAGAGTCAGCCGTGTGAATACGACGCAGTCAGTACAGGTTGGATTTAAGTCACTGAATGGCTTCATGAGCCTGGTTTATTGGACTAGCACAGGAGACATTTTGACTTGTCGCAGTAGTAAACGCACCGGAGTAACTCATAAAACCAGTGACGGCTGAATTTTATTTTGCTGCTTTGGTTTAGTGCTGGGAATTACGGCTCTTTGAAGGGAGCCATAATGTCGCTCTTTTTTATTTTATTTTACAGGGCACGTTTACTACAAAATAATCACCCGGATAAGGATAGGGGAAGATTTGGATCAGATTCAAACATCCCAGCACCAATGTCATTTTGCATGTGTGGAATGGGTTTAGCAGCACTAACTGACTGATACTGCCGTCATGGCTGACTTGGAACAGAGCCATTGTTAATGTTATTAATAACACCTATGACACCCACAACATGTCTGCTGTGAAGAATGCCTGTTACATTCAGGTAACAGAGCGACGCGTCTGTTCCTCTTTATGATAAATCCTGTGATCCTTGAAAAAGGTTATCTAGATCAAAACATATTCTGTTCGCTGCACAATAATAAAAAAAAAACATTTTAACCCGTCTCCCAAGTTGTTTGTAATCCAAAGAATCTTTTATGGTAGCCAGACGTAAAAAGTAGCCCTTGCTCCTTTTTCACAACACACAATGTAAATGCATTATTTTGTTTAAAAGAAACCCCATTAATTTAGGCAAACCTGATCATTCCTTTAAAAAAAAATTTTTTTAAATCATTATTTTCATGCAGCAAACAATAATTTCTAGCCACATTAGACACCGCGTAGCTCGGATAGCAATGTCAATAACGCATGAGGAGCACAAACAAGGGCTACGTGGCCTTGATGTTGACAACATATCACAATGTTTACACACATGAGTTAATCATTCTGATTAAACTGAACTTTAAAGGTACATATGATGGTCCACTTTCAAAATGAACCTTTGGAGTTGCTCAGAAATGTTATCATTTGCTCATCCAGTGTTTTAAAACCAGCCTTTGATTTTCTATCAGAGTTATCACTGTGTCACACTCTGCGGGTTATCTGTGGGAGCAGAGGAGAAAGTAGAAAATGACAATGCAGAGCCACGGTCATCAGTCAGCCTCACACACACACACACACACACACACACACACACACACACACACACACACACATACACAGCAGGCGGTGCTGTGATGAAGTGACCCTGTCCCCCGCCTTCAGCAGTCATGCTCACATTTGCTCCACACATTACAATCTAATGAGTCTCCTTCCCGCTGTTCCTCAACCGTCCCATGTTGATCAAACGAAGAAATAAACAGTGGATTCAGTTCAACACTGTTTGGAGTAAACAAACAGTCAGTCAGCTCCCGCAGACGTCACCCTGGATATTAACTGTGTGTGTGTGTGAGCGCTCTACCTTAATCTCTCCACCTCAGCATCGTCGACCAGGAAATCCCTCTTCTGCACCAGCTTGTGGATCTTCAGGATCAGCTCCTCTTCCCGCTGCTTGTGCTTCTTGTTTTTTTCTTTCTCTGGGGGGAAAGGAATAAATCAAACGAAAGAAAGGCAGAGTCACACTATATTACATACACACCACGTTACTTCCTCGCATTAAATATGTATGCGGGGTTCCGTACATTTAGTTACTTGCAACTGACGTCAAAAAACTGACCTTACAGCAAAGTCAGCTGGCTCTTAAACACTCAAGTCAAATCACAAACGGACCCTTAGTTCTCCCTTCATGTATAATTTATAAACCAATAAGGCACAGACTTAATTATGCAAATGCTAGGAAGAGCTGTTTTTTGTTTCATTTGCATTCACAGTCTGGGATTGAAGAACGCAACATCCGCTTTCCTTTGTCTCCCTTTCCTAACCTTCACACTCCAATGCACAGAAAAAGACACACATAAATAGACCAAACAAAGAGCGCACACACACACGCACACACACGTGCAGATAGCTGCAGAGGTAGGCTGTCTGACACTGCTGGTATCTAGGCTAGGTGGGGGGAAAAAGGGTTTGAAAAACGACTGCAAACGTCAGCTCTTTCTCCCATCTGGAAATAGACTGGAGTGGTGCAGCTAGTATCCCCCCCCCCCCCTCCCCGAGGGCAAAACCATCTGAGGGGCGCATGGCTACAATCCCAAACTCAGGGGAGCAGGAGAAACAGCACGGCCTGTTCGTCACATGACCCACTGTTGCTGGATAGAAGTAAAGGGCTGCCTGAACCCCCGACAACTGCACACATGAGGCCCCAGTGGCTCGTGGGAATGTCGACGAGCGCCGGCTTTTTGTGCAGTTTGTGTTACCAGTGATCCCAAATACATAAGGTGGGGGGGGGGGGAGACAAAACAATAGGAAGGCCTTACAGTATAATGCAGTCCAATCACAGCCGAAGACACCATTAAGCACAGTGAGGTCACATTCTCTGGATTCTTTTTCTGGGAATTCTGCAGTTTTTCCAACCTTCGGGGACAACTTCACTCTACAAGTTACAGACAAGTATGTGGTGGGTATTTATGGTCATTTTAATCTCAATGTATTCAAATTTGACTACATGACGGCCAACAAAAGTAAATAACTAAAGGATTCAGTGTTCCAGCAGAATTTTATTCCGGGATTTTGGAAATGTAATTGAACAGTAAAATTGAAATAAATGAAAATGTTTGAGATTCATGACCCCAGTGTTTTATAAATCCTGACTACACAGATTTCCTAAGGCACTTTGTGTGAGAGACGGGGAGACGAGGGAAACAGAGCTCTTACGATTTTTGCACATAGATTCCCTGAATCCACCGCAAATTAGGACGTCACAAATGACCACAGAGGTGCCCTGACTGCCTTTCTGACAACATTCATACGTTCATTCAAAGATAAGCTTCACAGCACGGGTATTTTACTGCAGGGCTATGGTATTGATTCCGCTACATTATCAGGTGTTTCTGTTATTTTGTCCTCTCTCTCTACATTGCAGTGTTGCCAAGTGATTGACAGGTCTCTGGTGAACATCAGTCTCGTTGTGTGTGTGTGTGTGTGTGTGTGTGTCCTTGAACACGACACCAGCCCCTCCTGCTCACGCACGGTGAGGAGGCGTGTCTTCCTGGTCCTCTGCATGCAGAGCTTCATGTATACGTTACGACGTGTGATGCATCCGACGCCAGCGAAGCACTTCAGCACCTTCCGGCTGCATTCCCTGTAGAGCACAACGCTCGACCTGACTGTGGGGTTAGACCAGGGTTTGATTCTGTGCTCTGCCCCCGCAAACACCTGCACCACAGCAACACCCAGCCAGTAAAAACGAGTGTCTGCTGAAGTACCTCTTTGGACACCTTGCCGGTAAAGCTTCCCTCCCCTCATATTGCCTTCCCAGTGACGATGCATGTGTATTTGTGTGTGTGTGTATGGCTATCTCTATCTCTACCTCACAACTCCACCGCATCCCTGAGACTAACAATCAATCCATGCACAGTTTAGTGCAACGACACTTCCTATAAATCATCATGACGCCTGCTGAGGTTATAGGACCCTGGCGAGCTGCAAACAAGCACTTTCTGCCAAGAGTCCGAACAGGGTGCATGGACAGTTTTGCACACAGACGATCAATTCTGAGTTGTTTCTTTCCTGGTATGCTTACAGCTGGCTTTCTCGATGACAGAAGGCAAAAGGGTAATTGCGTGTGCGTACATGTGTGTGCTTGGACTCTACCTGGTACTGCAACAATCTGTCTCAGCTCCTGCTTTAAACTCATGATGTCTTTGCAGAGCTGAATGTCATCCATCCTAGAAAAAAAACAAATGAGAAAAAACAGTCAGTCACTGGCTTCCATCAGATTAAAGAACAACAGATACCATTTGCTGCCCTCACATCCATTTAACTGATATTAGGCAGAGTTATATTGCAAAGTGGACCCTGGATGAAAACCAGACATAGCTGAAGTGGGAAGGATCTATACAATGATCTAAAGATGACCTGTAGTCTTGATGAGGTGAAGAAATTATTCCTTTTTAAACTTGAGAATATTTCCCTACTTAAATATAACACAGATATTCAACTAGGCCTGGGACAAAAGAACGTGTTATTTGTTATCTATTAACCCCATGATAACGTGGCTTTGACACAAACCAATTTGTCTGTCACTGTCAATTCACATATTAGCTATGGCACTTTGGTTGTAACCCCTCCTTGCGAGTTGTCACGGCTATTCAAGCTGCACACACACCTCAGAGTTTGGAAGTGTCCCGTTCTTAATGGGAAGAGAGGCTTTTCAGCGTTCCACTGTGTTATTTATTTGGATGTGGGGCTGTTGTAAGATGTAAAATGATTTCACTCATCAGCTGGAGTCCTTTCTGTAATGAAGAACCATATCTGACACCTCAGAATTCTAAGAAAATGCATTTTGTGGCCGAAATTAATCATTTTCACATAAGAAAATGTTTGTGCAAAATGATTCTGGTTCTATTTCATCCCAAACCAAACACATTCAAATTACAGTTAATATGAATCAGAGGAGAGCATCAAATCATCCCTTTTTGCCAACCTGAAAGAGAATGTTTTTGTGAAAGAAATTGTTGTGAATTAATTTTCCACCCATTAAATAATTGATCACTTGACAAATCCTCTTAAAACGAATCCCTGTGCTGTAAAATCCACTCTTGTCATTAAGACACGACGGCCTCAGGAGAGAGTGTGTGTGTGTGTGTGTGTGTGTGTGTGTGTGTGTGTGTGTGTGTGTGTGTGTGTGTGTGTGTGTAGATTGAAAACATGCAACACAAATCAATCCACGCTGCTTTCTGAGCCCGCTGCAGCCTTGGCATCTCCACCTCTGGGCCTGGACGTTTTGCCCGCTCGTGTTCCCGGGGGGGGGGGGGGGGGGGGGGGGGGGGGGGGGGGGGGGGGGGGGGGGGGGGGGGGGGGGGGGGGGGGGGGGGGGGGG
>JAVQJD010048482.1:0-13072 GCA_036023655.1 Nannoperca australis | reverse complement strand
TTGGGTCTTTGTGTGTGTGGAAGTTGGTCTCGACCGGCTCCATGTGATTGAGTGCCCTGAGATAACTTTGTTATGATATGGCGCTATATAAATAAAATTGAATTGAATTGAATTGAACTCATCATATTGGAGGCATTATGAATACATTTAGGTATTAAACGCGCTCATAAACGCCTATGAAAGTATGACTCGTCTACCCAAGTAGTTCCAATAATTCACAGTGCTCAACACTTAAGATGGACTCAGAATGTTTTTTCTTACTGCAGAGAAAAAGTCCTTTTCAGCTGCATACTCCTTTTTACTGTTATTGATGACGCAGCAGGGACAGCATGAGTTTGCTCCAGTTCAGCCTTCTTAAAGTGCTGCAGCTTCTCACCCTCTGCTAATTTGCCTGAGGGCTTACTGCACTCCTGTATTTCTTTAATTCTACTTTCTAGTCTCCCGAGTCTCTTTTAAATAACATAGAGGGTGTTTATCCTATAAAATATACTGTAAATGGTACTCGGCTGACATTTGTTTCTTTGATATTGTAATAATTCAGGAGAACGTACTGTAGCTGCACTAAAGACATCAATTTTAGACCGGGCTAAACAGTTTCCAGCTCTGAAATTGAAATAAATACGAACATTAAGGTCTTTCCATCCACGTTTTTTCCAACTTCTCATCTTTTTTTCTCTACAGATGAAGCTGTGGAACAAGTACAAGGTAACCAGTATCCCATCTCTGGTGTTTGTGGACGCAGCTACGGGGAAGGTGGTGTGTCGAAATGGTCTACTGGTGGTTAAAGATGACCCTAAAGGTGAGATTGCGGCAGTGTCCCCAGCCACACACACACACACACACGTGTGGTATATTAGTGAAGACATGACGCTGATTTATTTCAAGTCATTGACATCAAGCTCTGACCTTAATCCTCTTTACTAAATGGTTAACCTCAACCCCAACTACCAACCTAACAATATGACCATTTAATGAGTCACAATCAATAACATAGATCAGTTTCTCACATACTTTTTCATCCTTACTGTGTTACCCTGAATTCTTGGTGGGTAGCATTCTTCAGTCTCTCTGGGCTGTGGGTAATGGACAGGATACTGCTTCTCCTTGAGTAATCTCTTTCACCAACACCATGAAGATGAAGCAAGACAAACTCACTCGCTCTGAATTCACTGTCACACCTGTCCCCCTTTTTAAAAACAACAGCAGGCAGGAACTAAAATTCCCCTGAGGCAAAGGCGCATGAACGAGCAGCTTAAATGTAATAGAAAGTCTGCCATTAAACAACTGCAGAAGAAGAGGGCACAACAACATGACGTACACAACATAAATGAGTAAGATAACCTTTTGATAAACTTACATTCAGGCAAATTGTACACCGCACTCATTCTGTGTAAAGGTGTCCACCAAATGCCTGGTCAGAGTTCCCTGTGGAGATATTGCATTGCCACATCATTCAGTTTCTGTTGATGCTGTCATAATTATGGTGCTGCGTGAATATTATAGCGTGTCCGTGTTTCACTCCCTCATCTGTAAACCCTATCATTTCTGCACTTTGAAGTACAGGCAGAGAATTAACAAGAGCGGGCTTGCACTCCTCTCCTGCACAGAGGACGTCCTCTGTGGCGGAGAAAATCTCAATATTTCAAAACGTTGCCTCTTCAGACCTCGTTAGGTCAGCATGAAAAAAAGGGCCGTTAGTCATGTGAGACGGGAGAATAGCGGCACTGTGGCAGTACAGCGGTACAGCGGTGAAGCAGAATGGATTTTGCATCAGGATTGTGACAGATTTCGCTGCCTGGTTAATGAAAGCCAGACCAAGCCCGCAGTATTATCCATGATTCACTGAACTGTTCTCCCAAACTAGATGTGGCTGGAGAAAAGATTCATGTTTGGCATCAGTAGCAAATATGGGCACAAGGACTTGATTATGCCTTAATTTTCTAATAATGCTGCACCACTTTCAAAGATAAACTGGCCTACATTTTAGTTTTATTGTACATTTTGATACATTTTCATGTTAATGTTTTTTGAGAGGCAGTTCCTGATCAACAAATCAATTCAGCTATGTCAGCTACGGTTAGGAGAGGAAAATTACACAAAAGGTTTGCCATACATCGAAACTGGGAGGCATGGGTGAACGTTTCAGGACCCTCTGCCTTTCACTCTCAATGAAAGGCCTGACTTGAGTAGTGGCAGACTAGCCTGCAGCGCAGAGATGGAGTGCACTTTTATAATCAGGACAACAATAAAAAGCCGCGGCAGCGCAGTGCAGACGTGTCATTCCTGCCTAATGAAGCCCTAGACGACCAAGCTCACTTAAAGAGGCCATTATGCACCAGCCATACAGGGTTTTATTTATGATTATCTCCTTTTTAATTCAGCTGTACCAAATGCATTTCTAGTGCTCGACGGACACCTTGAAAAGAAAGAGTGTGAAAGAGAGCAAGATGGAAGGATTTCTGGCAACCTTTTGTTTGCTTGAGAGGCATGGCTTTCAGTCATCATTAAACCCATTTTTTCTTTTCTTTTTTTTTGCATCTGGTTTGTATTTCAAAAAGGAGATGTCACAAAATAAGCCTGTAAGTATTGTAGACATGACAAGTACACATGATTTTATTTGTTAACTGCCATGACACGGACAGAAAAGGTGCCTCTGGTTTGGAGTTGCTATTTTGATAGCCTAGTAATTGTTTTGGGTTAGAAGAAAATGCCAAAATGATCTGGTTCCTTCTGAAATGTGAATATTTTCTGGTTTCCTTTGTCTTCTACGACTGAATGTCTTTGGTCTTTGGAAACTGATGAGCATTTTCACAATTTTTTGACATTATATAAACCAAACAATTAATTTATTATATGAGAAGGTAATTCACAGATTAATGATAAGGGAACATTTTGTACAGATATCCATTATGCCCGGAGAATAATACCCAATGACTCCCCTGACCTTTTCCCTAGTTGCCACCATGCGATTGACATATTTGTGGATGGATTGTCATGAAATTTGAGACATTCATGTTCCCCTCAGGATGAATTGTTTCATCTAGTGCCATTATCAGGTCAAATCATCGGGTTTATATATATATATATATATAGTAAAGTACAGCCTCAGCTATATTTTGTATGTAGTGCCTATTAGCACTATTATTATCAAGCTAATTTAAGATGGTGAACATGGTAAACACTATACCTGCTAAACATCAGCATGTTAATGTTCCCATTGTGAGCGTGTTAGCATAGCTGTAGACTCTTACTCTAGTTTTCTTATCTATCTTATTTTTTTCTTTACCTTTCCACTGCCCCTTCACTTTCCTACTCTCTCCCAGGCCTGGAGTTCCCCTGGGGGCCGAAGCCATTTGCGGAGGTGGTGGCCGGGCCTCTGCTCAGGAACAACAGGCAGACAACAGACAGCAGCTCTCTGGAGGGACACTACGTGGGAGTGTACTTCTCTGCACACTGGGTGAGTAGAGAAAGCAGAGAAAAAGGACCCCAGATTTTTGCTTTTCTGCTCGCCTGATTCTGTCAAAACACTGACACATCGGTGAGAAGAGAGGGCATCGCCAGCAGAGCGGTTCAGGAAGATAAAGAGCAGTTAGTCATACATGATAGGAGAGGGGAGCAGGAAGGTGGAGGCGACTCCATTGTGTTTGTGTGTTTACATTAACAGTGGTTAGGTATCCCTCTCAATCCTTTCACCACCACCTCTAGACCTTTTTAAAGTTGGCATTGGTCACCACACCCCACTGACATCATCACTATTGTCTCTTTCTCTGCTGGACCTGCTGATATCCAGTAAAGGTCATGACTCTGTGATGCATGAAAGGCGTTCATCGGTGGACTGTTCCCGGTGAGATGCAGCGCAGGCTATCGAGGCCAGTCAGCACAGCAGCTGCCAGAGCCGTAGCCTCAGAGACCGGCTCTTCAGAACAGTGACGCCTGAAGGCTGGCCCAAACCCCAGACCCATACAAAACTGAAAGGGACAAGTCACAAAAGCCGTTACAGGAGTTTATTTGCGGTGTTTTTACACCACATTCCCCCGGGTTACTCGTGTAAATCTATCCACTATTAAAGTAATTTCACAAACATGAAATGCCAGCACCTGGCCTTGGCATCCGTTTACACAGAAGTGCATGTTACGGTCGCCCCCGTCCCCCAGTCCCCCCCCTTAATGTTCTAGGGACCTGAAATGGCCCGTGGCAGAGAAACATGACCTATATTTCTTTGTGCGTTTGCTTTTTAGCCTGCAGTGTGAGAGAACAGCTCTTTTTAGAATAACTCATTACGGTACAGCTTCAGCTAAAAGCCTAGTTTGATCATAAAGATCGGTAAACAAATCCCACATAAGCATAATTGTATGATCCTTCAGCATCGACACCACATTGTGCAAACTATAAGGAGTATACAACACAACGTACAGTGTTTTCTTCTATGAGGAAGAAGTCAATTAATGAGCAGTGGATTGGTTGAGGCTTTGTGTTTCGTTGTCTCACTCCCACCGTCCCTTTGTGTCGCTATGATGATTGGATCAATGAGAGCGCTTGACATACTGTATCCACTATGATCAGCATGAATGGTAATGAAATACTGTCTGTAGTCAATAAATTAAAAAAAAATTAAATTTTATTACATGTTAGATCATATTAATGAAGATGTATTTTGTTTATTTGTTTTCACATAGAAAAATACAGCTAATGTAAAAGATATACATGTATGTACACAGATGTCCATGTACAGACACACTTACACCTACATATATTCACATGTACATGACATAAAGATAAAAGAAAGCCTGTGCTGGAGAGTTAAGAAGCTCTCCTAATAATTTAGGGCAAGATGAAAAGGATCACATGAATTTATAATATAATCATGTTTAAGGCATTAGAACATGCATTTGAATAAAAAAAGTATGACTTGCTAACATACTAATGCATTGCTTATTAACATTGTACGGCTTTATCATATTAATAAAAACTATGTTTCATCAAATACTTTTATTGATCATCTGCCCATATTTTAGAGGTGACTACTGTATTTTAACTATATATGAGTGAAAGCTGAACGTGAGAATACAGGGGGCATGAGAGAGAGGAGAGTCTGTTTTCCTCGGATGCCATGTTAATGTCAGCCATGGCACCCCTCCCCCTGCCTGGATAGAGTGTGACTTTCCCACACTCTCACTCACAGAACAACAAATACTCTCAAGCTGGAGTATTACAGCAGGATTAATGTTTTAAGAGGAAGAGAGTTTGGAAATACCCAAAGCAACGAAAGCTGCTGCAGCAAGCTGTCATATTTGTGACTGTGTGTACTGTCACTCATTCACTTTGTGTTTTCCTCTCTGTTAGTGCCCGCCATGCCGCAGTTTGACCCGGGTCTTGGTGGAAACGTATCGAACCGTCAAAGAGTCGGGTCAGAAGTTTGAGATTGTGTTCGTGAGCGCTGACAGGTAAGATTGACCCCCACATCTGTCTCTGTCTGTCAAGGACACAATCACTCTTCTCTATTCAGCTGTTAATGGAGCCCACCAAATCACCATCTGTTGCGTTGCTGTTTGGTGCTTTCCAACCCCTTCAGGTCAGAGGAGTCCTTTAAGCAGTACTTCAGCGAGATGCCGTGGTTGGCAGTGCCGTACCCAGATGAGGCTCGGCGATCACGACTCAACAGACTCTATGGAATACAAGGTATTGTGTTGCCACCTCCTTCTTATATATGTAGCTTCAGATCCGCGAGCTGAGAGGAGAGAGTGTAGGTTTTTGTATTCTGCCGAGCTCCGTTATGTCACGCACTGAAACGCTGGCACAATGGCTGACAGCTCTCTGTGCTGGGCAGGCAAACAGCAACTCCGATTGGCCTGCAGCCTGAGGAATGTGGGCCCTTTATCAAGTTTACCGTCTTGTTTGCTACGTATGTGCTGTGCCTCTCCCTCTGTGCCTCGCTCTTTTCTCCTGTGTGCAGAGGACTGTGCACGAAGTCAGAGCCGGCTCTCGGCCTCTCCTGTAAAGAATGTGAGGAATGCAACGGAGGACGAGTCAACAGTGCCCCCCCCTTCCGCACTCAAACATGCAGCTCATGTCGCCCCCCTCCCCCACAACCCCAACACCATCTTTTTTTTACTTTAGTCTACATGCGCAGACAGGAACGCGCTCACTAACATACATTGTTTGCTCCCAGATGCCTGGTGTCTGTTTCTGATAAGGCTGTTAATAAGGCAAGGAGATTGTAATCAGAAGGACGGTGGGAGCCAATGACATGTAGAAAAAGGGGTCATGTAAGAAAAGTGTGAACGTCGGGAGCGATAGCGAACAGCTGGAGACAGATGAAAGTCACCAGAGAGGCAAAAACTGGTCAAAAGAGCACCCACCCAACAAAGACGGTTTCATTGGGAGAGGAAGCAACCTGCGTCATGAGATGATAATTAGCGGAAATGACCCATTCTACCTCTCCTGCTCTCCCATTTCCTGCCCTCCTCTCTTTTGTCTTCCTCTCACACCATCCTCGCCTCCTCTCCCTTCCTCACCAGGTATTCCCACGCTGATTCTGCTGGATGCAGAAGGTCACATGATCACGCGACAGGGCCGCGTGGAGGTGTTGAACGACCCAGAGTGCCGGCTCTTCCCCTGGCACCCCCGACCCGTGCTCGAGCTCAGCGAGTCCAACGCCGTGCAGCTCCACGAGGGGCCCTGCCTCGTCCTGTTTGTGGGTGAGTGGACCGGCATTAGCCTCTGCAGCCCCACATGGGGCTCTACCTAGAGCTCCTTGTGCGTGAATGAAGTGGCATTTATGTGGAGCATTTTGAATGTCAGGAAATTTCATTCCAAAGGTCTGAGGGAAGTGTTCTAGTATTTATCTATCTATTTATATGCTAATGAAAAGGTGCAAGGAAGCAACATACAGGAGGTTTGTGAATAGCATAGAAAAATGACGTGGACATGATTGGACAGTTTGCTACTGGTTTTGTGAGGATTGAAAAGGATTAATTCTCAAAGTTGGACATTATAACAAAACTGTACAATATGAAACCAAAAAGACCACCCATGTGTCTCTTGCAGTCAAACTGGATTATAAAACAAGACAAAGACCATCTGTACAGTTCCTTTCATGTACTTGCTCATCTGTCCACCAGCCATCTCTCTTTTTTTGCTTCCCATTTCACTCATCTATTCATTCTTCCTCTCCCAGGTGGCTTTTTTTTCTCATGCTTTTAACATCTTTCTGCGTCACTCTTCTGGTTCGTTCAGATGCTGAGGAGGAAGGTGAATTGGAGCCAGCTAAGGAGCTGATTCAGCCAATAGCGGAGAAGCTAATGGCCAAGTACAAAGCCAAGGAGGAGGAGACGCCGCTGCTGTTCTTTGTGGCTGGAGAGGTGAGATAAGCCACTCGCGGCAGCTCAAGACTGAGTAAAATGCCATTTCACACAAACTTGCATAGTGAAGTTGGGTTTATGCTCGTATTAAATGCAGTAACTGATCTCTGAGTGTTTGTTGTGCTGTGCTTGGCCATGTGCTTTACTTATATGATATAGCCTGACTGGAGTTTTGAGGCTAATACTGATATTTTAAGTTTAAAAGAAATCTGATAATTCATCGGACAACATTCATTTTGTTTACATGAACATGTAAACAATCATTTATTATTAGGATCCCTTAGTTTTGTTGTTAACAGTTTAAAAATAAACTTGTCAGTGTTACCCAGTTTTTTTATTTATTTGAAGCCGTGTTTCTGGCGATAGGTGAAAATCCAATATTCACTCTTGTTTTAGCTCTGTTTTTGGTCTCCACCAAATCCTGAGGGCAATATCTAGCACTTTAGCTAGTAAAGGCTCAACTACGATCACCAGCTAGTTGCTAACTTTGCCTGTCTGTTGTTTGGTGCAGAGCAGTTAGTGTACAGTTGGTTTTTAGAACCGTTTTGCTAAAAACTGCTGCCAAAGATTACACAACGTGAGCGGTGAGAGTGAACCATATGGTAAAGCTGCTGGTTAGAAACCAAAACAATGAGCTAAAAGATACTAAAATGTTTGGTAGAGCTTATAGGAACTGCAGAGTGATGTGATCCATTGTTAAGATTGTTGATATTATCAACAACAAAAACCCTCCAACATATCTTCTGCATTTCTGTGTCTGTTACGAGCCAATTTCAGCCAATATTTGGTCACATATTTTAAGACCCTGGTTTATATTTGCACCCTGGTTATTGTTGAAATGACACCCTTTTTGAGCCTCTTGAATCTACACTCTCACTCCTATCCATGACCCAGAATTCCACTGGGTGCCCTTATTAGGGTAGACCCAGAGCATGCCAGCAGACTCTCTCAATTCTTTCAGACTGCATCCAAGTAATCCCTCCATCTCCTACTTTTATCTCCTCCCATGTCTCCCCTGTGTGGGACGGGCCGTGGAGTTTTCATACCTCTTGTTATCTCGTGTTGTTTTGTCTCGACCTTTCCAGAGCTGGTGGAGTTAGCAGCAGCAGCAGACATAATTACCAGATTAGCTACCTCTCCCCAGTTCCCCTGCTCTCTGCCCCGCAGCTCCCCTTCCTCCCAGTTCTTTCTGCCCAGCAGTCTGGGAGGACTGCGCTGGTTTCTCGTGTCACACACACCAAGGGAAGGCTCAGGTTTCAGCCGTGGGGCTTGAACATGTGCTAATTGTTCGACTCTGTCCAAGGCCGCGCCACTCTGGTGTCAGCCCTGAAATGTCACTGACATACGTACACAAATGAAGCAAAGCTTAAGTTTTGTGTTTTGTGTTCATTGTCTGTGTGCAAATATTTATTTGACCTAACACAAAGAAACATTGTTGCACGGGAAGCGTCTTGTGTTTATAGCTGCAGTCAGTTTGCTTTGTGTGCCTGGTGGTAAGGCAGATGTTTTTACATCCATGTAGCGCAGGTATAATTGTCTGGCTCTTGCTCAACCGGCTATGGAATTACCAGGTTTACGGTTAGATATCACTTCCCGTTTTAGCCGTTTAGCTTTCAGTCTCTGGGCTCAGACTCTGGCACCTTGGCCCGGGTTAGCCCTAGTAGTCGCACGCTCCTTGCCAGGCCAGCTGCTGGGTTTTCTGTGTCCATGAGACAGCAGTATGCTGGCAGTCTCTCAGGGGGAGGCCGGACTGAGCGGAATGACACAGGATCTTCTTACTCTACTGAAAAACCATCCGCCGCAGCGTAGTATACTGATTTATATAACGCAGAATGAAAGCTCTTCTGTTCTTTCATGTCTGCCGTGAAACTGGCTGTTGCATGCAAAATGAACTGGTGGTATTATCCAGTCACTTAAGAATTTAGCCTTTTTTTTTTTGTGGCAAGTAGCAGTGACTGTTGCCTCTTTGTTTTTTCCATGTTTGATTTTGTATGTAAAGCTCAATAAATATTATGATTAGTGCCCGCTCACTGCCTTTGGTGATGCCCTGACCTTTCCTATAGCGCCACCATGAGGTTCACGTCACATAAAGAAATGGTGCTTTGATCACTTTATTGAACTCAATGTTTCATAGCTAATGTAACTCAAGATTCAGCTGTTTAAATCTGCCGTCTTTTTGTTCCACATTTGCGCACATCAGCCAAAGATGTTTCCACTTTCAGCAATATAAACCGATGAGCAATTGCTGTTGAGAATATCCCAAATTTCACATTAACGTTTTTTTTCTCAAGACATCAAAGCTGGCCAGTGGGACGGGCGCAGCCCCTGCTCAGGGGACAGTGGGGGAGGCTTGTTATCATCCTCAGTTCAGGCCTTATCAGATGGTCATCGACTGTGAAATGCCACAGTTCATCAATAGTCAGAATAAGCCTGACACGGCCCAGCAGGTTCCACGCGGTAAACACACGCTGAGCCTTATCACAGCTGTGTGAGCTATAGCAGAGAGGCCCTTTTGTCTTTTTTGTTCTGGGCTGAGCTGCGGAGCTGCAGAGGGCGGGGGCCCCTGGGATGGCTGCACCTCACGAGAAGCAGTTTACACAAGCAGAGAAGCCAAACAAAAGAAGATGCATGACTTCCGACGGGTGGCGAAAACTGACGCCGCGATTACATCTTCTCGTATCGGAGAGGCTGGAAAGGCCATGGTGACAGATTGTGGAATTTCTCTCTTTGTGGTTTCTTTACACTGTGTGCCCAGATGATCTATAATCTACGCTTAGTATGGCTGCAAGAGAGCATGCAAGACGAAGCTTTTATTTGTAGCCGGAGAACAGAGCTGCATTTCACTCGTAACGACATTGTCCTTGGTGACAGCTTACATCTGTGAGTATTAAGTGGTCAACGTGTGGTGATTTGCAGCGTAATAAAATGGGCTCCATTCAGAGGAAGTTAGCTGCCTACAACAAAATACCACACTGCAACTCGTCTGTTCCATCTGTTAGCAGTTTTGCAAAGTAGAGGTCATAGACTTCATTTAGGCATACTTATCCTTTTTAGGTAGCAGTCCAGCGAAGCTATTCAATGAGAAGTCTGAGAGCTGATTGCGTGGTTTGATCCATTCAGCAAGAATAGCTGTGGATTTTCTGATAACAGGGGAGACACAACAAAGAGGCCTGACAGGAGGGAATGCTTCAGTGTTGTCTGTAGCAGGAAATCCATCCAAAGTCGCTTTATCTTTGACCGTGTTTTGACAAAACTCACATTGGCACATAAATCAGTAACAGTATTAACATCAGAGGCGCTGCCTTTATGAGGAGTCCAACTCTTTGTTGCAGTGCCACCCTCTGGCCCTTTCTTGTTAGTTCTGCATTTTCAGCATAATCTTTTCCATATGAAACTGATCTTTAATCTTTTGCGAGGCTCCCTCTGAGCCAGCAGACTAAGCTGAGGGGAAATCAGGTCATGCTGTCATGAGAAAAGGAGACTGTCTGAAGCGATAGTAGCTGTGCACATCTAATAAGTGAACTGTGTGACCTTACAAAGCATAACACATCAAATCCATCTGACTTAGACAGAATATGACTAGAATAATGGATCTCTGTCAGGGTAGGAATGCCAATTCCAGAAGCACTCCCAGCTGGAGCTAAAGAGTGTGATTTCTTATTCAGTCTCAATTATTATTAGCCCTGAAAAGTCCGATTGCGATTGTATTTCTGCTACCTGTGGCTACAGGGGTTGTAATCCGGACTTGTTAAAGGCTGAAAAGTGACATCAAGCCTCAGGCAGAACGTGGGTGAAGCCCTTTCAAAATATGTGCAAAGAGCTCAAGCTGGAATCCCCACCAAACCCAGCAGCAATCTATTTTCAACATTTACAACGCTGCACTGCTCTCTCTCCAGCATGTGTGCTATTCAAATGTGAAATGTGATGTGAGAAAATGTGGATGTTGTTGGAGCCCCACCTGGTTGCTTCCTGTCTTTCTTCACATCAGGATGCGTGACTAAGCAGCAGCTCTCCGGTCTCACTGGGCAGGCTGCCTGCAAGAAGACGAGCGAGAGGAGAGAGTTTCATATTCTCTTTAAAGAAGTGTGCATTAATAAAGATTGTGCCAGGCAGTTCTGCATTTTATGGGGTAATCTTAATGTGGCATAGTTCAAGCAATGGGTGCTGTCCTAGTTTTATTCAAAAGCATGTCTGAACTGATGTGCAGCAGAGAAATGTGGAATTTAGAGTGTCTTCTCTCCTGGAACGAATCCAGTGTTTGACTTTCATGTTTGTCAAATAATTCAAATGCCATGCGAGCATGGAGGATTTATGAGACAATGGCCATTGTAAAAAGCCCTCCTCTTACCTAGCAGCAAGTCACCCCCATGACGTAAACAGAGCCTTGTCACCAGCATTTCTGGTGACATTACTACACCTGGAGTTCAGTAGTTTGTTCTTGCTGTGGATGATTATTTTCTTGCAGCCCCTTTAAACAAAGTCGACTTGGGACCCCTCGTCAGTTAGCATATGTGGCCAGTTCCACCAAACATAGATTCTTCCTTTTTAGATTGTTGTATTTGAATAATTTAAAGAGGCCTGAAGAGGTCAAACTGTCCAGTAATTTACAAGAAAACAAGCCACGCTAAGTATCAACAGGTGTGTAAGAAGATGAAATCATGCAAAAGAAAATGCTGAATTCTTGCACACTGTCAGCACTACAATGTTGCATTTCAATATACTTGCAATGATTATACAATACGCTGAGAGCTCACAGTGTGCATGAATTTAAAACTAAAAAACAATTGTTTTTTCTGTTCTTATCCTCTATCATCTTATGAGCCCTCAGATTTATTGTAGGGTCAGACTAAAGGTCACTATACACAGTATCACAGGAAACCTTATAAGAAAATATATGGTAAAGGTTGTATTTTTATTTAGAGCAGAGCTATTTTGTAGTCAAACATTTTGCTTTACAAATATTGATTTGGGCTTACTGTGGCCAAAGTATGGGCAGATACAATTGTCAGGTTAAGAAAAGCTAAACGTCATCAAGTCATCCCTACTTCTGACTGAACTTTATGACTTTGTAACAAGACGTAAATAAGTCACTTGAAACGGAGGGTGTGGTTTGGGCCTGTTCCCAGTTGCCCAACACAGTGATCCATCCATGCATGTGAGGAATGTACCACTGTAACATTGCACTAATCATTGTATGTCCTTCTCGTTCGCCTCAGGATGACATGACTGACTCCCTGCGGGACTACACTAACCTCCCAGAAGCAGCACCTCTGCTCACGATCCTGGACATGTCGGCCCGCGCCAAGTACGTTCGCGACGTGGAGGAGATCACGCCGGCCGTAGTGGATCAATTTGTCAGCGACTTCCTGGCTGAAAAGCTCAAACCAGAGCCCATCTGAAGGGGAAGTCCAAATATAAAGTGGACATACTATATGGGACTCACTCCATCATCGAACCCTGACCTGTTGCTACACCACCCTTCCAAGCCTCCCACTATCTCTCCCACATCCCCCCTGACTTTGTCAGACTGTTAGAGAGATGTCTCACTTTTTACTGACATTTTAACATATTTTTAGACATGTTCCTCTTTTCATGGAGTCCTCTTTCTCCTGTGGTGCCTTGCATTGATGATAGTCCCTACAGTAATATATTTGGAGATTCTGTTGGTTCTTTATTTTTTGGGGGGCCTCAAGAAAAGTGTTTGTATTTTT
>JAVQJD010048480.1:0-10242 GCA_036023655.1 Nannoperca australis | reverse complement strand
CAATAATCATGCTGTCTAACCAGCATCTTGAGATGCCACCCCCGTGAGGTGGATGGATTATCTCGGCAAAGGAGAAGTTCTCACTAACACGAATTTAGACAATTTTGTGAACAATATTTGAAAGAAACAGAACTTTTGTGTTCATAGAAACAGTTTTAGAACTCTTTGAGTTCAGCTCATGTAAAATTGGAGCAAAAACAAAAGTGTTGCGTTTATATTTTTGTTCAGTGTATATCAAATAATTAGTTTTTAAAAAAGTGACAAAACAACACAACAGCTAACTTGTTAATGCTAGTATCCTGTTTTGGTGGAATGTATTAACGGATTGTGACTATTATGGATTGGATTCTGGGAAAATTGGTGAGAATTGGTGATCTGAAAATGACTCAAATCTTTGTAGACACACATTTGTCTGGGAAAAGAGAACCATTATGTACCGTTCCCCATCGATTTAATGCCCCTGCTAAAGGCGGATCATATAAGATTTATGGACAGAAGTTCAATGACCAATGTAAACAAAGGGGGCTCGAGAGTATACTTTCTTTCAATTGCTTATTTAAATTTGAAAAGTGCATGGTTTACACTGGTCATAGTTGTTAATCCTGTCTGGGAGTGTTAGTGCAAAATGTCATGCATCATATTGAAAGCCAACAGCCCTGAACTGATATTTCTTTGACACTGATTAGTTTTGCTTGAAGGTGTTTCTTGTCGTTGAGTTACTAACACTTAACAGGCAGGTTGAAAACAAGCCTGTTTGTTTGTAAAGCAGGTAGAACTACATGCTGCCTGCCTGTATACGTATCTCTGCCCTCCGGGTACAATTGCAGGTGTACATATGCTCTTTTGGTGAGCGGTGCATTGAGTGAGTAAATCCAAAGGACAGATCCACATCCTCAAGAGACCCTCTGACCCTCCAGCAAACCAGACAGGTAATGTCACAACCCACCTGCTCTGCACAAAAGAGGCCACAAACGCATGCTGAGTTTAAGTGCTAGTGGGAAAACGGGAACATCTGGGCTTTAAGCGTATTCGTGTTTAAGTGGGAAAGACGTTTTTCTAAATAAAGAAATATGTTTATAAAAATAGCTCGTCGCCTCTCGATTGGAGCACATACATTTACCAACCACAGACTCTTTACAGTAACCTATACATGTAAATATATGGCGGAGGTATTCCTCTGCTGGGAAAACAGCCAGTCCAGGCAAAAAGCGGGTGACCCAAACCACCGAGGGTCGGCACTGCGGGAGACACATTTCGACAGAGAGACGGGCTTCCACGCGACACCACTGTGTGCGTGCAAGAGATCCCCCACGGCGGGACGTCCCGGTGGCTCTCCGGCTGTAGTGAGTATAAGCCGATGTGCTTGAATATCGGTATACGCTCAATATGTTCAGGTGGTAACGTTGGACAACTTTATCTACGTCTGTTTGTTTGGTGCACTGCTCATTTTTTTTAAACCAATCTCTTTATAACAGCGGCGGTTGCTGTTATAAGAGAGTTGCTGAACTTTAAAAATGAAGTCATCTGATTTTATAATTTAAACTATGATAACTTGGACAGCTAACATCAGGTTAACTTAGCTCAAAAGAGTTTAGGTACTGCGGTTTATGTTAAAATAACATTAGGATTCATTTGGTTTCTTTGTTTTTAGAAGTACATTTTTGTAAATGGATGTCCAACCCATTTATGAAACACTTTTATTGACGTCCAATAAACAGTACTGCTATGTACAGCTGCACGTATGCAAATATATATTTTCTGTACTTTCACCAACAGAAACTGAATGTAATATAGTACATATGATATAGCTCTGGTAATATTTTGGCAGCAACAGCAAGTGAAGGGAGGAGGGCGCCAGAGAACTCTTGTACTAACACGGCGTGATCAGACCCAATGGACAGCACCTTGTCGCTGTTGCATACGAGGTAGTACTTCATAAATGCACTACAGTACACTTATGAAAATAAGCATTTTGACTTTCTAAATCCTGACGGGATGCTGCAATTGGTAGAGGTGTGATGAGACACACCC
The DNA here is from genome assembly GCA_036023655.1 of Nannoperca australis. Taxonomy (NCBI): domain Eukaryota; kingdom Metazoa; phylum Chordata; class Actinopteri; order Centrarchiformes; family Percichthyidae; genus Nannoperca; species Nannoperca australis. The sequence goes on along the minus strand of JAVQJD010048480.1, from coordinate 8,211 downwards.
TGTAAATGTATTGTATCAATGTTGCTGTAATAAACTTGTTGAAGTAACTTTTGACTTCTCGTTTTCAACAAATAAGATGATCATTAAAAAGGCATCTGTGTAGCATTGCATGTTAAAAACAAAAATATATAACGTTAACTGCCAGGAGATTTCTATTAATTAAATAAAAGTATGTCAAGCTGTAAAAAAATAAAAACATACCGCATCTATATGGTTAAGCTAACCTGTTAGCTGTCAAAACTATGTTAACTTGCTTATGCAGTTAACATAGTTTAAATGAATTAGTCAGATGACATAACTTCCATAGTTCAGCAACAGCTAGCTAGCAGACCACCCGGAATATTGAGCTTATAACGATATTCGTACACAACGGACTTAGCTTCTACTCACTTCAGAGGTCGAACCCAGTTTTCCACTGGCACTAACAATCAGAGCTGAGAATCTAAATCTGTAAGCAAAATATTCATCAGCTGTCAGCTACAAATCATGTAATACTCAATTACAAATGATGAGACTATTTTCACTCCATCGATCCACGTTTCTTTGTACAATTGCAGGTGTCATGTCATGTCGGCTTTTTTTTATAGGCCTGCTGTATGTTTATAGCTATTAAATATAAATTATTTTTAAATATTATCTCTTTATGAATGGCTTTGAACAGAATGATTTTATGTAAAATATCCTAATTCAATAAAATCAATGATGGAAATGTATTCAGAGGGGGAAAATGTATATCACATACTAATGTAAATCATAGTGGTTAAATGAGCAAAAAATTACTCAAATAACAAATTACTCAAAATAACCCACAGTAAAAACAACACAAACAAAAGGAGGAAATAAAATGAAAAAAGGAAGAAACAACAACTATATTATAGGTTCCATAAATTCTGTTTTATGACGGAACGCAGCTGACGCAAATGATTAGGCTGATCAGTTAAAACAAGCTATTGGCGATGAGTCCCTGATTTCTGCCAAATCTGCTTTATCACAGAGGTGTGGAATTGACCCTTATAGATAGTAGGTGTTAGAAAACTCATTTTAACAACTGCAGGGGGCCACGAATACAGGCAGCTTACAGCTCTCCACACGAAGCAGGAGGACCTACAGAAAGGATCAGAGGGTCTGCTATGACGGATGGACTGGTGCACATATCTGGACGAAATAGGGCTGCCCTGGCATGTTTCCAAATTTTGAAAGCGAAGGCCAATGTATTATGGGTAATTTTGTGGTGATTCTTATTTTATTTCTTGTTTTTTTCAGACAAAATGGCACACCATAGCCACAAAAATCTGTATGTCTACAGGAATACCATCCCTGTCCCAGAAGATACACCAAAGGTCCAGGGTTATGACTTCAACCAGGGAGTGGACCACCGAGCCCTGCTGCAGTCTTTCCTTAACACAGGCTTCCAAGCTACCAACTTTGGCTTGGCTATTAAGCAGATCAACAGCATGGTGAGATAGGCGCTAAACAGGGAGAACTTGTATTTTATTGGCTTGTTTGCTTGCTTGTGTTTTATTTATATGCAACAGTGCATATACAGACAGTTAGAAGAATGATTGTTAACCTTAACTGTGTAATGATAAATCATTCTCTATTAACTACACTTGGGATGAAGTCTGTAATAGCCCGGTTGGTTAGTTATATCTGTTAAATTGATCAGGCTATGACTACGGTTTTATTCGTTTTATCAATCTTGCTAATACACTGCACATCCACAGATCGAGATGCGTCAGCAACCGGTGAAGGCGGTGAATGAATTTATTGAGGAAGACCCATCAACCTGCCCCTGCCTGAGGAGCTGCACCATCTTCCTCAGTTACACCTCAAACCTCATCAGCAGTGGAGTCAGGGAGACTATCCGCTACCTCGCAGAACACAAAATGGTACGACTCTCCTCAACTACATTAAAAATACGTCCCTGTGCTATTCACGACAAATGCTATCTTTTAATTATAGAAGTAACCTCACAGGAAACATTTGAATTAGAGGAATTCTCAATATTAAATGCTACAGAGCAGCACATTACATTTGTTTCCTAATACAGTGTTTTTCTTTCTCTGTATAGGTGGACGTCTTAGTGACAACAGCTGGAGGTATAGAGGAGGATCTGATAAAGTGTTTGGGCCCGGTTTACATGGGAGACTTCACTCTGCCTGGAAAGGATCTGTATAAAAAAGGCCTTGACAGGTTAAAGAGAATGTCAAATTAAGAGAACATGACACCTTGTACAGTAAAAATAGAACAGAGAATGATATTAAATAAGTAAACTCACTTAGCACCTTTTAAGTTGTGATCCTTAAGATTTCAGTCCTGACAGTGTTGACGCCATCCATGGCATTTGTTCATCTGTGTGAAATAGATGGTGTGGGAAGCTTGGTGATGCCATGACTATGTGCAGGAATTGCTACTGTAGCTGACGAGCTAACTATAAACTCGCTAGCCGACCCGGCCTCTCTATTCTCTCTCCGCTGTTCTGTTTACTTAAGTTAAAAGTAAATGTAACTGCGATCTGATTGCTACACACAGAGTGTGTTGTTGTGAGTTGTTTTCAGCACTTTTTATAACTTTAACAGCCTAAGAACTGAATATATCGCATGTTAATTTATAAAAGAATATTTGAATTTATAAGGTGATCCATAATTTTACCTATTCATCGTGCACTGCAATCATGACTTAAAATAGTGTTAGATAGCTTTCGTTGTTGTGGTTGTTGTTTTGAGGAGCATTCAGTTCTCTTGTGTTTAACTTTGGCTGCAGGATTGGGAACCTTCTGATGCCAGATGAAAACTATGCTAAATTTAACAGCTGGATGAAGCCGATCTTGGAGCAGATGCTGCTTGAGCAGAACACTCAGGTGTGTGGACTCTACTTTGAACATCTCTCTACCTGTTTTCCTGAAATGTTCTACATTTCGGGAAGTGTTAAAACAAATTATGAAAAAATGTGTATACTCAAAATAAACCAAATAATTACAAATTTTGCTAACTTTCTTTCTTTTTTTAAATTTTTACTGAAATAGTAAAATCTCACTCTTGCAGTAACAAATTTGTTTTATGAAGGAGGAGTTTTTAATGCTATTCTCTTCATTGTGACAGTTGAAATATCCTGATCTCTGTTTTTACCTTCAACTTACAGTATATTTGTATTTTTCTGTGATATGTCTTCTTTCAGGGCGTTAACTGGACTCCGTCTAAGGTGATCCATCGACTGGGAAAGGAGATTAACGACCCTGAATCTATTTACTTCTGGGCCTACAAGGTGAGTCCTGGTTTACATCAGGCAAGTGTTCTGTGAACAGCTGAGTTCACAGTAACAGCGTTCAGCACTATCATTTAGTGATAGTTACTGAGCAACGATCCGCTGTCGGTTTCAGAACAACATCCCGGTGTTCAGCCCTGCCCTGACAGACGGTGCTATAGGAGACATATTGTACCTCTTCTCAGCTGAGAGCCCCGGCTTCATATTGGACATAACTGAAGGTAAAACAGTCTTGAAGCTTACTTAATTTGTCTCTGTGGTGTTAGTTAGTCTTACACAATGAATCTGATTCCAGATGTATCAAAGATAAACAACATGGCAGTGGCTGCCAACAGAACAGGGATGATCATCCTGGGAGGAGGTGTAGCCAAACACCACACATGCAATGCCAACATATGGGTAAGTATTTTGTCCCCAGCCACAGAAATGTTCTGTAGTTCTGGATTTATATATTTATGTTTTCTCTAACCTGCTCACACATGATATTGAAGGCTTCATCTGGCTTTGCCAATCAAAGTTTTAGTTCCTACAGATTGTTCTTGGGTAGATGTGTGATTTAATCTGTACACAACAAGTTAATGAAGCAACGCAGAAAAATTATCATTCACACTTTCATAAGTTTGGTTTCATAACAAGCTATTTTGTAGGGCTTTTAGAGCAATACCAGGACTTGGTTGTTGAAAACAGTTGTTTCATATATGCACTGACACATAGACACATGCATATAGTGTATATATCAAGCGTTCTCCTTTGCTTTCTGCTCAGTTTGCCATTTTGAAACGTTGCTTTGTCTCCAGAGGAATGGAGCTGACTATGCCGTGTATGTGAACACGGCTCAGGAGTTTGATGGTTGTGATTCCGGAGCCAAACCCAATGAGGCCGTGTCCTGGGGAAAGATCACAACAGAGGCTAAACCTGTGAAGGTATGCTTTATACTAATATTGGAAGTTATGCACTATTTACTAGTGACTAAGACTTGCACAAAGTCCGTTTTGGGTTTGTCTAATAATTATTGGGTAGTCTTGCCAAAGTACGTAAGAGTATTAGAGTGCATTACTTTTCTATATATTTTTTTAAATCACAAGGATGTCATACAAGCAAGCTATGTATGACAAAACAGAAATTGTGTGTCAAACCTTATTAACTAATAATGTATTCTAATCTCAAGCAATACAAAAGCAGACATTAAAAGATAAGGATATTGATTGAGGTTTTGCTCTCTGGTTTAATACATTGCCTGTTGTTCTGTTGCTCCAGGTATCTGCAGATGCTACTATAATCTTCCCCTTATTAGTGGCAGAAACCTTCGCTGTTCATGCTGATGAGAAGACTATCGGCAAGAAAAAAGAATGAGTTGAGACCTTTCTCACATTTGTTCATGTTTGACAGACCTTTGTCATAGTAGACTATTATGACTTATCATTCCAGAAAAAGTTGTATCTCATAACATTTATGGTGCCATTCTGTCTATGTGTCACACTAAGACATCATACAATTATTAATGTTATTTACATTTTGACAGGTCAACATGTCTGCTGTGAGAAAAATCTATTGCTTGTTGTCATATAACCGTAAAAAGAAAATGTTATGCTGTTGAAAAATGTATCCTGTACAATGAGAATTAAACTAGTCCTGAACTGATACCTGTGGTACACCGTGCTAACTCTAATTACAATATAAACCACTTCAACTGTGATAAATTGTTTCTTATAGTGATTAAATACATGCTCAGTCATTTTGACAATTGGACACTAACAGTACATTTGTATTTTACATATTGCGTTGTTGAAAATGTAGAGTTTACATAAAAATGAATATTATTTTGATTGAGGCATAGTGTAAATCTTGAAATACTGGAGTTCACATGTTGCTAAAAAAGTCTTTAGCCTACTTAGATGCTGCAGCTTTTGTATAAGAAGAGTGAGCTCTGGACCATCTGTACGTTTTATGGCACCCTGGCCCTTTGCTACATGCAAATAATGCATGTGGATCTGCATCTGCTTTAAAATACATGACCATGACAAATATATTATGGCTATTTAAATGTTTTAAGAACACAACTTCTGCTTACAGTTATTGACACAACTCTTAATGCAGCTTTTTCTGAATTTGCTGTAGTGCTGACTACTGTGGTGGCAATCTGGAAATAAGAATCTCTGAATCACCAAAGTCTTTTGAGTATTTATTAAGCTTTCTGCAGAAATGACCCATTGATGTGCACTCAAGGGGTGTCACAGTCAAGAAGGGCCAGGAAGAACCTGGTTACACTGTCTTTATTGGAAGCAAGTCTGTGAGCGTAGCAAAACCCAAACAAGTCAGCAGTCAGATAAGGAATCCCATAACAGAATGAATTCCTAAGGCTTAGCAAGGACAGACAGAAAGACAGTTTCAAAGCAGAGAATGATCAGGAGACATAAATCAAATCAGCATGATACAGATTAATATGGATATATTGTAAATTTCCATCACATTAGATATTGGCAAGAATTCCTGGGCAATACTGTGACTTCAGGTTCCTGGTATTCAACATTAATTGTGAGATATGTAATGAACAGGATAAACTATGTAATGGATGACCTAAAGCATATCTTTAGTATGTCTCTACTGACGCCAATACTGATATATAACTTAGGCAACAAACATGGATTATTGGGAACGCAGACTCAGAACCTACAGGTGGATGCTGGAGTGGAGGTAGGGATTATGAAATGCTACATAAATGGCGGCAGCAGCAGCAGCGAGTGGTATGGAAACGACAGCAAAAGACAGAACAGAGCACTGACTGCTTAATGCCACGTCAAGACAGTTAAGAGTTGGCTGTTGATTACAACTAAACTACTGTTCATTGCCTATATAATGCCATATCCATTATACTTGGGTTCAGTTACATTGACAGGCCTTGGCTGACGTGTGGCATCTGTATTTGTTTGGTTTTGAGGCACTTCTGTATCATTAAAGCAGGTATAATTGATATTGGATTTTTATAATGTATCAAATGATAATGTGAAAAGAATGTAAAAGGGGTGGCGCGTACAGAGAAATATCTCCTGAATCTGCAGCTCCACCCAGCTTTATGGAGCTTTATAGTGAGTTTCAGCCCACAACTTTACTGTTTTGGATCACCCTTACCGCTCTCATGCTTTTGTTTCTGGTCACAGGAGCTAGCTGTTTTCAGCAAAACCGCTCTAAAAACAGAGCTGCCAAGTCTCACCTAGAGTGACATTACGTGTTTGGGGGTGGAGCAATCCAAAATATTGCATGTTTCAAGGTACTTGAAACATTGTGGCTCAAGGCCGGCCAACTTCACCATCATGATGGATGAAAGGTTCCATCAAGAGCCAAACTATTTCGGGTTTTGGTTTTGTTCAGCCCCACAACAGAAAACACTCATTCTGCATCAGCATTTAAATATGGCAATTGCAACACCAGCTTTGCAATATGAGAGAGGTGTTAACATACTGTTCAAAAAATGCACACTGACAACAACAAAACACAGCAAAAAGAGAAACCAATTCATAAATAAATTAAGAGTAAAGAAAAACAATTGTGTGTGTGCAATGGGTGTCCATCAATAAGGGGATTGTGACTGAAGATAATTAAGTCTGTTTTTATTGCCACTTATTAGAAGGTACAGAATAAGTCTTACCTTATTTTTCATGATGCCATGTCCATGAACTGATAATCCAGTTGCTCCTACACTTAAAGTCAAAGTAAAAATGTAATCTTTCAAATCTATTCAAAATGTTAAACTGTCAAAGTGTGAGGCATCTTCCACTCAACAGACTTGGCATGTTTGAGCTCCTGCATCAAGGAGCCTGTTGAGCAGAGCTCGAGTAGTGAAGATACATTAAACTACTTTAACCTCAGGTACAGCTAAGAAAACAGATCGTTCTGCTTCTTCCCTGGCATATTTCAAACAGACAAATGTTTAATGTATGTAACTTTTGCCTAGGAATAAAAATATAATTGACACATGGAATTGAAATGGAACAGTGACGGGCACTTAGCCAGTGCTAACATTGAGGAAATATGTATTTCCTTATTTTGGGATTCTCAGCATAAGAAATGTGAGATGTGGCGTGTGTGAACTGGCTAATATCTGTGAGTCTCATGGTCAAAGCGTGAGACTTGGCAGCTCTGTCAAAAAAAACCCACTGTTGTCTACCTGCTCACAGCAGACACAGCTCGAGACTAGCTGGTGTACACAGCAGAGCATTTAGCAGCTAAAGAGTCCGATATTTCCCTCAGGAGTTGTTAAGAGACTAGCTGTTGGTAAGAGTTGCTAGAGACTAGCTGGTGAACACAGCAGAGCATTTAGCAGCTAAAGAGTCCGATATTTCCCTCAGGAGTTGGTAAGATACTGGTACTGCTCGTTGCTGTTTACATCCCTCCACTGGTTAAAGTCACAAAACCAGTTCTCAAACAGGTACGAGTGTAGTCGGAAGGGTCCTCAGAGTCACTTAAGGACTGTTTCAACATCACGGACTGGAATGTGTTCAAACAAGCTGCCACCTGCAACAACATCACAGACCTCCAAGAATGCACAGATATAGTCACTGCCTACATCACCAAGTGCATCGATGATGTAACAGTCCTTAAGACCATCACTGTTCGGGCCAATAAAAACCATGTCTGACAGGGGAAGTTCATGGGCTCCTGAAGGCTTGGAACACTGCCTTCACAGCAGGAGATGAGGCGGGCCTGAGGACAGCGAGGGCCAACTTGTCCCATGGCAAAGAAGCAGTACTCCAAGAAGATAGCAAATCACTTCAGCGACAGTAGAGATGCACAGAGCCTGTGGCGGGGGATGCAGACCATCACGAACTACAAGCCCTTACCGCAGACCTGCGGCAGCACCCCCTCTCTGCTAAATGAGCTGAATGACTTCTTTGCCCGTTTTGAGGCACACAACAGCACGCCTGCACAGAAGTCTCCACTCCCTCCTGG